>CP144690.1:28316268-28521268 GCA_036885675.1 Vigna mungo | reverse complement strand
TTTGGAGAAGCCCACGCTGCCCATGCCAGCTGCGCGAGAAATGTTGAAGAAGCCGCTAAAGTGATAGCGGAAGGTCGCGCTATGACCGAACGGCTGAAAAAGTTAAGTGTGGAACTGCAGAATGAGCGGGATGACCTTCTGAAAGATATGGAATCGGCCAGGAAGACCATCTCTCAATTGGACGCCATTCGGAAGGAGAGGGATGAGCTGAAGCAGGCCTCAGAAGAGTGGAAGAGTACTGAGGCAGAGATGTATGCGACTATTCGCCAATAACATAGCAAGGGCTTCAAGAAGGCGTTGAGGCAGATGGCTTGCTTAGCCAAGGTGTCCCCGGAAGACCTTGGATTTGATGTGTATCAAGACGTCTACCAGGGGCAACTGGTGCCGATCGATGATATCCCCGATGGTATGTTCACCGAGGAAGGGGATTTGGCTGAGCCGGTGGAGGAGGTCGTTGTTGAAGAAGAAGAACAAGAGAAAGAGGCCAACGTAGAGGCCTGAACTTAGGAAATTTGATCATTTTGCCCCAACTTTGTAATATTTTGCATTGTGTTTCTTGAACTTGTCTCTTTTGTTTTGCTTGAATTGGATTGATGGATGAATTGTTTCTGATATATTGATTGCCTAACCGTTCGGTGAGTGTGTTTGGCTCGGGGTGGAGTGTTTATCTGAGCGTTCAACGGCTAGTTAGCACTTTTGGATTCTAGTAGTCCGATAGATACGCTAGGTCGTAGCATACTGATTGAGTGGACGTGCTGGTCCGGCGAATTTCTAGACTCATTGGTCTAGGGGGCACGTTGGCCCTTAGAATTTCTAGACTCGTTGGTCTAGAGGGCACGTTGGCCCTTAGAATTTCTAGACTCGTTGGTCTTAGAGGACGCGTTGGCCCTTAGAATTTCTAGATTCGTTGGTCTAGAGGGCACGTTGGCCCTTAAAATTTCTAGACTCGTTGGTAGAGGACGCGTTGGCCCTTAGGATTTCTAGACTCGCTGGTCTAGAGGGTGCGTTAGCCCTTAGAATTTCTAGACTCGTTGATCTAGAGGGTGGGTTGGCCCTTAGGATATCTAGACTCGTTGGTCTAGAGGGCGGGTTGGCCCTTAGGATTTCTAGACTCGTTGGTCTAGAGGGCGGGGTGACCCTTAGGATTTCTAGACTCGTTGGTCTAGAGGGCGCGTTAGCCCCTAGGATTTCTAGACTCGTTGCTCTAGAGGTCGTGTCGGTCCGGCGGACGCGTTGGTCACCGGGAGTCCGGACTCGTTCGTTCTAGGCCCCAATGTATTCGTAAATTGCATATGAAAATTACACTCGTGTGTTGAACTGGAATACTTCATTGAAATTATACTGGAAACATGAAATTGTTTGCAAAAAACAATATATGAAACAGTAAATGAAATTCTAAGTGTAGTAGAACTTGAGGTGGGTGGCGTTCCATGTGTTGGGAATGATCTTCCTATCCAAATGTTCCAGGCGGTATGCCCCATTCTTCAAATCTTCCCCGATGCGAAAGGGCCTTCCCAGTTGTCGGCCAGTTTGTCGTGCGTTCTGTTTTTCCGAATGTCTCCCCGTTTGCGCCACACCAGATTTCCTTCAGTGAAATTGTGGGGCTTAACTTTGGTGTTATAGCGCCGAGTAATGAGTTGTTTCTGAGCTTCATTTTTTATCAGGGCCGTCTTGCGCCATTCAGGCAAAGTGTCTAAGTTCACTCTCAATTGCTTGTCATTGAGGTTCATGTCTTGTATGCTTCGTCGGAGGGATGGTTCTGCCACTTCGACCGGTAACATGGCGTCGGTCCCGTACGTAAGGTTGAAAGGAGTTTCGCTGGTAGATCCATGTGGTGTACAACGATAGGCCCAAAGTACTTCGGGTAATTCTTCAACCCACAAGCCCTTGGCTTGTCCCAGGCGCTTTTTCAGTTCGGTGATTATGGCTTTGTTTGCCGCTTCCGCCTGACCATTCGTTTGCGGGTGTTCGACTGAGCTAGTGACGTGTTTGATGCCCAGTGCTTGAAGGAAATCTTCCAACGTTCGGTCGATGAATTGCCAACCGTTATCAGTGATGACTTTTTGTGGGATGCCGAATCTACATACCAAGTGCCAGATGAAACTTTGTACTTTTCGGGCGCTTATTGTTGCGAGGGCTTCCGCTTCGATCCACTTGGTGAAGTAATCGATCGCCACAAGGAGGTATTTGCATTGCCCTCTCCCGACTGGCAAGGGGCCGACTATGTCCATTCCCCACTGGGCGAAAGGCCATGGGGAGATGATTCCCAGTAGTTTCGAGGGAGGAACCAGAGTGTCGTGTCCGTGAGATTGACAGGAGATGCACTTTTGTACGAACTCTGCATAATCCTTTTCAATGGTGGGCCAGTAGAAACCTGCTCGTAAGATTTTGGCCTGAAGCATCCTTTTGCCCGAGTGTGTGCCACAGATTCCGTGGTGTAGTTCCTGCATGATATATGTTGCTTCATCTCCTGATAAGCATTCTAGTAACGGGGTGGTATATCCACGTCGATACAGGTCATCTCCGACAAATGTGTAGCGGGCGATTCGCTTAGAATCAGCTGCATTTACTAGCCCACCCTGTTCCTACTGGATCATCAGCTTAATTATGTCGTGTTGCCAGTCGTCCTTTGAAGAGGTAAGCTCGATGGAACATGTTTCTAGTAGAGGTTTCTCCAGCGTGGTTTTGATCACTGAAGTCAGGTGAGACTTTTCCCGGGCGTGCGTCAGTTTAGACAGTAAATCCGCTCGGGAGTTTTGCGCCCTGGGTACATGTGTAATATTGAAACTGGAAAATGATTTGACCAAATTGCTAACCTTATGATAATATCACAACAAGTGGTTCTCTTTGACCTAGAAAGTCCCGTTAATGTGTTCGACGACCAACTGAGAGTCCATCCGACATTCCAAGTGCTCGATTTCCAGTTCCGCGGCTAAGAGTAATCCGCTAATCAGGGCCTCGTATTCTGCCTGGTTATTGCTGAGTTGGAAGTTGAAGGATACGACCTGTTCGACCAGGAGACCGTTCGGTCCTTCCAGAACTATGCCGGCTCTGCCTCCTCTTTTGTCTGAGGATCCGTCCACGTTTAAATTTCACGTGGGAGATGTTACTGTTGGGGGGGGGGGGGGGGTTCGGCCGCAAAGTTGGCCAGATATTGGCCTTTGATGGAGCCTTGTGGTTCAAAACGTAAACCGAATTCTGACAATTCGATGGACCAAGCGACCATGCGGCCTGCGAGGTCGGGTTTCCTGAGGATTTTGGCGATCGGGTGATTCGTCCGGATGACAACTTGGTGGCTCTGGAAGTATGGTCGAAGTCTTCGCGCTGCAGTAAGCAGGGCTAGAGCCACTTTCTCCATCTGAGAATACCGTTCTTCGGCTCCTTGCATAGTTCTGCTAACAAAGTATATTAGCTCAAACACTGGGGATTCTTGAATGAGAGTCGCGCTTACTGAGTGGTTGGAAGCCACTAAGTATAATTGTAGATCAAACCCCTCAGTTGGCCGCGCCATGATGGGCGGAGATGTTAGTATGTTTTTTACTGTGGAGAAGGCGGCCTCGCATTGATCATCCCAGTGTCGGGCTACTTTTTGTTTCATGTTCTTTAGTATCGGTTTGATATGGACTGAGAGTTTCGGAATAAACCGTGATAGGGCGGTGAGACGGCCGACCAAGCATTGGACTTCTTTTAGCTTGGTTGGGCTCCGCATGGCCAAAATTGCCCAACATTTGTCCGGGTTGGCCTCTATTCCCCAGTTTGTCAACATGAAGCCTAGAAATTTACCAGCATGTACGCCGAATGTACATTTTAACGGATTCAACCGTAAATCGTACCGTTTCAGTTGTTGGAAAACTTCAGCCAAGTCTTTCAGGTGTTGTTGGTGGGAGGAACTTTTTACCACCATATCATCGACATAAACCTCCATGCACCGCCCGATTTGATCATGGAAGACTTTATCCATGAGTCGTTGATAAGAGGCACCTGCGTTTTTCAGGCTGAACGACATTACTTCGTAGCAGTAGTTGGCGTGTTCGGTTATGAAGGCTGTCTTTTCTTGGTCCGAAACGTGCATCAAGATTTGGTTATATCCCGAATATACGTCGAGAAAGCTCAAGACCGTGTGTCCAGAAGCGCCGTCTACCAGCCGGTCGATGCTGGGAAGGGGATAGTTGTCTTTGGGACAGGCCTTGTTGAGATCGGTAAAGTCGACGCACATTCGCCACTGACCGTTCACTTTCTTTACCATCACAACGTTTGCTAGCCAGGTGGTGTACCTGATCTCTCGGACGAATCCGGCCTTGACCAGTTTGTCCACCTCGTTCCGTACGGCTTCTCTCTTTTCGGTACCGAATCTTCGTTTTTTCTGAGCTACCGGACGGGCCTCCCGAAATATCGCTAGCTTGTGAGTGATTATACTGGGATGAATCTCAGGCATGTCGGAGGCGGTCCACGCAAAAAGTTTGTTATTGGACCTCAATAGTGTAGTTAGGTCGTTTTCCTGTTCTGGGGTCAGATCGGCCTCAATGGTAGTGGTCTGTTCGGCGTTCCTGCTGAGGACGAACGATTTGACTTCCCCCTGGGGTTGGATTCGGTCGTCCGTGTTAGTTCTGGGGTCCAGGTCGACAAGTATCGCCTCGGGTCGTTTTCCTTTGTGGTAGGGTGTGGCTTTGAAAGCGGCAACGTAACACTGTCGGGCGGTTTTCTGATTTGCACGGACGGTACATATAGTCCCTTTATCCGAAGGGAACTTCATCGCCAAGTGAGGGGTTGAAAAAATTGCGCCGAAGGCATTTAGGCATGGTTGTCCTAGAAGGGCGTTATATGAGGTGTTTGCTTCCACCAGTAGGAAGCGCACGCGGAGCTCTTTGGCCTCGTCACCTGTGCCCAGTCGGGTCCTGAGGTCGAGGTATCCCCGAGTATCCACTTGTTCCTCTGCGAATCCGACGATCTGCTCGTTGAACGGTGTTATTGCGTCCTCCGGCAATTCCATTTTCTGGAAAGTTATCCAGTACAGGATGTTGACCGAGCTACCCTGGTCGACTAGGACTTTGCTTACATCGTACTGCGTTATTCGGGCGGTGATAATCATTGGATCATCCTGTTCGGGATCGGGGGCATGAAAATCCTTGTCAGTAAAGGTGATGTCTGACATTGATAAAGGGTTGTTGGTTACTGAATGGACGCTTCGTAAACTTCTCAAATGTCTTTTGCAGGCCGAGGATGAGGCCCCACCGCCTGCAAAGCCACCTGAGATCGTGTCAATCCTGCCTCTCGAGGTTGTGTCTCGTTTCCGAGGTCGGCTTCGAGATCGCTCGCGAGAGTGTTCGGTATTTCTGCCCAAAGGTTCGGGGCTTCTCCGTGTCCTTCTAGGTGATCGTCCCCACTGATTTGTTCCTTTGGACAAATTCCCGCAGGTGTCCGGCATGAATCAGCCTTTCAATCTCGTCTTTGAGGACTTGACATCCCTTTGTGGTGTGTTCTTGGTTGTCATGATACCGATAGGCCTTAGTTTCATCTGCATCCCTCGGTGTGTGGCGTTTGCGGACGGTGATCAAATTAGCCTGCAGGGCCCTTTCGAATATCTTCTCCCTCGGAGCAGTGAGAGGGCATACCGGTTGTACCGGGGATTGTAGGGAGCCGGAGGGTCCCTTCGTGGAGGTTTTTGGTTACGACCTCTATCTCGCAGTCGTCGACCTTCCCGTTTGGCCTCAGTTGCAGGGGCATCCACTTTTTGGCGGAAATGTCGTTGATCCTCCATTTTGATGAACTTGTTCATCTTCTCCTGCAACTCTTCCATTGTTTTGGGTAACTCGGCATACAAACTTTCCGAGACGTACCCCGGTTTTAGGCAATTGGGTAAATTGCTGATGACAAATTCGTGGTTGACCCCTTTTACCCTCCTCGCCGCCTCAGTGTACCTGCGCATGAATGTTCTCAGCGGTTCGTCTCTCCCCTGCCTAAGATTAACGAGTTCGGCGGCAATTATTGTCTCTTTCCGGTTGGCCGCATATTGCTTTTTGAACAGAATGGTGACAGTATGAAAGCGGTCAACGGAGTTGGGAGGAAAGGTATAGTACCATTCCAGAGCCTCGCCCTTCAGGGATAGAGAGAACGTTCGGCACTTAACCGGATCGCCGCTGGAGTAGAAAGCCATGGAGTCAATGAAATTTCGAAGATGGTGCTCCGGGTCGGATGTTCCGTCGAATCTCTCCATTTGTGGGGGAGGCCGGTCGGGCATAGGTGCTTACATGACGGCCTCCGTGAAGGGCAACAACTTAGGCGAGCGAGGGGGGTCGTTTTGGTTGCTATTGTTGTGGCCATCATCATTACGACTATTGTCATCAGTTGTCTCTGGTCGTTTCTCTTTGAGTTGGATAATTTCTTCAGCTAGCTTCTTATATGCTTCTTGTTTCTGACGAATGAGTTGGTTCTGCTCCTCCAATTGAGTCTGGAGTTGTCTTAGCTGCTCTCTAGGGTCGACGTCGTCCATACTTCTGGTGGTCACCATAGGGAGTTTTCACTTTCGGCCCCACGGTGGGCGCCAAAATGTTTCGGTGAATATTTTGGGGACCGAAAGGACTGACCTTGATGACGTTGTCTTCTTGCCTTTTGTCTGTCTCTTCTAGATCTTGATCGCACATTCTGTATTGGTCTCAACCGGCCGATGATCTTCAAGTCTTGACCGAGGGGGGGAGGTACCTGAAAAGGCACTCCGACGCTCAAGTAAGGCGTGAATGACAGATTCTCAGTAGGAGAGAATTTCAATGATTCTCTATGGGAGAGAATTAACAGTGTGATTATAGCAGAGAGTGTGCTAAATATTTTGTATGAGTGAGAACGTGCCTTGTTTGGAACTTATAGGCTTTTGGGTTGATAACAGGATAAAATATAAATAAACTTACTTGATTATGTTTGGATACGTTACAATATCTCTGTTTGGATATTATTTGATACATTTGATATATTTGTTTTATATACCTCTGTTTGGATATGTTTCGATATATCTGTTTGATATATTCCTGATGTAATGACAGATTCTCAGTAGGAGAGAATTTCAATGATTCTCTATGGGAGAGAATTAATATATCTGTTTTATATACCTCTGTTTGGATATGTTTCGATATATCTGGTTGATATATTCCTGATGTAATGAACCGTGAGCCCAAAAATGATTGATCCAAGCGATGGGCCGGTCGTTCGGTGTAACCAACCATTAAAGATTTACTACCGTACAATATATATATATAGACACACGTTTTCCTATTAAAAATAATAACTCCTTTATTATATAAAGTTGTTATGTTCACTCTTAAAGATCTAATAATACTCCACACATGGTAAGACATTGTCCGCTTTGAGCCAAGCCCTCACGGGTTTGTTTTTGGTATCACTCCAAAAGGCCTCTTATCATTGGTGATATTTATGTGTATATAAACCTTTAACTAGTCTTTCTTTCACTCAATGTGGGACTTTGTTTGCACTCCAACACTTTTAACATGTATTTATTTCAGGCGATTCATTGTTGGCGACGAAAGAAAATCGTTGTGTGGAAGATTTTTGTTTCTACGAATTTGAAACAAAAGGGAAGCACATATTTGAGAAAGCCACCTTATCGCATGTGAATATACACACATTTTCCCCTCAGACGAGAAATCCTTCATCGTCATCCTTTCCTAAACTCCCTTTCTTCTTCTTAATCTTATCTCCCCCACCCAACAACACCTCCTTCGTAAATGCACCCAACGCCAAACCCTAATCCATTGATGAAAATGAGACATCTTATAAATGTTTTGTTGTGTTCTGAATCCAAAGTTGTAGCGAAAAAGGTGCACACAAATTTCTTCTCAATCTTTTAGGTGGTGGGAGAAGAATCAATTCTCCTTATTCTTAATTTGCACAGAATCGGTTCTCCTCTTCTTAATAATAACAAATTATAATAATAATAATGATAATAATAATAATAATATTATTATGTTTAACTACTCAATTTTCGTTATTATTATTTTTAATTAGACATTATTATTAATCACATCTTCTGCAACTGGTTCATCTTCAACAACGCACATCTTCAACCTTTTTCCACACCTCTAGATCGACCCGCTGCCACCAGCCCACACTTTCTTCAGTTTCTTCATCTTCGACCACTCACACATTCAAGCTCTTTCACCACCTTTACTTCCTGGCACCACACCCACGCACCACAACCACAGCATCACCAGAATCAATTTCAAACAAGCAAAATAGGTTCTCATATATGGGACAAAATAAGCACGGACCGTTTTATAATTTCACTTTCCATCCCTTCAAATCTTCTCATCTCAGTGAGGGTTGATGATCTTTCACCCTCAAATCGGCGCCTGCAAATCCACCCAAATCGGTTGACGCAAACACACATAAAAAGTGAATAACTTTAATCACAAATAAATTCGCCTAACACGCGTAACAACTTTAATAAGCACAATATAATTCGGCGAAAATGGCATATGTGTATATACATATATTCTCTAGTGATGAAAATGAAGATAGTGATCGCCATGCAAGAGCGTCAGTGGTACTTTTGACCTTGAGGAAAATAAAATCTCAAGAAATAAATGTGCCAGGATAAAATGGAAATAAATATATTCAACTCCTCAACTTTTATCGTTAATTCTCAAATAATTCAGAGCATTTTGGCAGAGAAATAAATCAGTGCAGAAATATCAAGTCCTCATCCCATCCATAAACCCCATCATACTCAGTTCCAATAGGATCAGAGAACCAGTATTAATTCATCATTCGTGCCACTTTTTAAGGTAACAGTAGATGCCTAATTACTGATGCGGAGTTACAGTATGAAAAGATAGAAAACACAGCGAAAACGGCGGCAGGAGAAGATATTTAATGAAATATTAAAGTCATTTACTTTGAATATAAGAGTAACTAGGATGCGCTTTCAACGTATAGTCCTTTGACCTAAACCATACTCTGGGACCAAAAATAGCCTTATGCCATCACTTGCCTGTAGACGAGGGTAACGAGAGAAAAACTACAGTATATATATGGAAGTATTTACTACGAGAAGTAAATTCATAAAGACGAGAGAGATTTGATTTGGACAACAGGTGACGAATTGTTAACAGTGGAATTATCTGTCCAATTCTTTTCACCCCAATGCCATAACATGCTCTCCCAAAAACAGAAATCCTCAAAGCACGTTTTCAATCTTGGATCCTCTATCTTGATTTTCCAGTGACCATCACTGTAGTTTCCCTTTTCTGCTTGTCTACGATCCCACTCTAATGAAGCCTTCTGCTTGGACCTAAGCAGACAGTACTTATGCAAGTTTTGTGGCATTGCATCATGCACCTTCCACCATCTTGCATGAGCCACATCACTTGCAAACTCCTGCAGAATGTCCACATTCCAGTTGCAGTCGTAGTCTCGAAAGCAAAGCCATGGTTTATAACCCAGATAATGGATGACATAAAGGATTGGTGGATCGGCTCCGAAGAGACGGGTTTTCATCACTTTTTTCTCTTCTTCATCACCTTCCCAGAAGTGCTTCAAGAAGTTCATATGTTTTGGAATCCGGTGCCACCATGTGAAGATTTCATTAAGATACCCCTGGTCCCCTCCATTGTAGGAGACAATTTCATTGATGTGATCCATAAGCAGTTGGAATGTACAATTTGATGGTTCAACCACCATTACACCTGAGTTGAACAGCGTAGCATTGTTTCCTATGGCAGTTATTTCAGGCATCTCAAAAAGGAAATCGATATTTCTAAGAATTAGAAGGTCAGCATCAATGAAAATGATTTTATCATAATCTGTTAGCTGCCAGAGACGGAATTTGCTGTAGTTCCACTCGTTGTATGCCTCTGGTTCTGCTTTTGGATTCCTGATTCTTTGGATTGTGTGAATCTTCCATCCAGCAGCCTCCAAGCCACCTCTATGATAGTCAGTAATCGTGTCGTCAACAAGAATCACAAGATCTCGTGTCGAACCAGCCATTCGAATACTCTGAGCAGCAGTAATGGCTCCACAAACATACAAGTGTGCAGAGTGCAGGATGGTTGCATAAGCTTCTCGGTGTGGCCTTTCTGAATAGAAATTTTCTGGTAAAAGAATACAGTTAGTCTCAGATCAGTGTATCCAGTTAATTTCATAGATCAAGAAACTTCAAAAAGGAAACGGAATAATATACTTTCAGAAGCCACATTGCCTTTCAGGACTATATCATAAAAGAAGCATAATAACCTAAAAAGTAATTTTGATGCAACAAAACAGGATTTAATTAATTTAAAAGTTCATGTTTCCAATGACACTACAAAGGAAACCCGTTGTGACATCTTGGACTTATTGTGCATACACCATGCTCCTTGGCCAACCTTTTATTTTCCATTTTAGTCTTCAATAAAGAAAAATGTGGTACACTTAAATTTTGAAAACTCAAACTGATTGTTGCTTAAAAAACATGATGGAAACATGATTCAGGATAAGGAGACCAAATGAAAAGCAAGAATGAAATGAGAGCATAGCGTAAGAAACATGTTTATTTGAACCTGACCTTTAGCCTTCATAGGAACTGCTAGTTCACATGAACCAATTGGTAGCTGCAGCTTATCCCTCAGTCTATTCAGGTTGGGTTCATAAAGCCAGGCAATCCCTTCACGCTGTATAAGGTCCTTGCAGGTAAATAGATTTGGAATCGGGAAGCAATCCGTGACCAAAAGCACACGCACTGGATGATATCCTTTGGAAGAGGCAGCAAGTCTTGCAGCTTCAATTTGCAAGTGCAAACGTGCTACATCTCTTGACCAGCGTCCTGACTTGTGGCAGGGAAGCTTGACAGCAATAAGATCAAGCCGGGGCTTTCCTGGTACCTGAATCCTAGGTAGAGCTGGACAAGTAGGGAACTCATATTCTTCTTCTTCATCTATCCATTCGGGATACAGAACTTCCCAAGTAATATTACTTGAAACATAGTCCAGACTAAGGACTACATGCTCTGCTTCTGGTATCAGCTCCTTCCAGTGGTCATTCTCACTGTCATTGAAGTTTAATAAGCCAACACCCTGATACGTGTCCTTATCCTTCAAATTTTCGAGAACATTAGATATTTGGTTCCACTCAATATTGAGAAATGATGCATAACGTGAATCAATTCCTCCAAATCCTCCTCTCCAGCTGTTTATAAAAGTTGGCCTGCATAAAAAAAAAGAAGACAAGTCAAGAAAATGAAAGATGTAACCATACTAAATCACCCTTTACGATCTGAACAAATAAATTGCCGCAGTATTTCAAGAACACATAATCTTCGAACCGACACATGTTTATACATAGACAGATTCAAATTCGTAACACTAAATGAATTCTCCTTCTAATACATCTGCAAGAAGAAGAAATCCAAGAGCAAGCTTCATCTTCCAGAAAAGCAAAAGTTAAGAAACACAACTACTACGAATATATAACAACAGAAAACTACCAGAGCTCGAAATAGAAGGATGCAAAAAATGTGAAAATACGGAGAAAAACAAAAGACATACCGCGACATAATAGAGTTTGACAAATGATCGGTATTGTAAACAGCTGGAGGATGGAAAAAGGTAACCAAGGTTCCCAATATAACAATAACCAACACTAATTTCCAATTTGGCCTGCATGTTATACTCCTCTCTTGAAACGGAGTATGCAACAACTTCTCAACATCTTTGAAATCTTTACTTCTTTGAGACCTTCTCTTGCCGGTATCTTCACTGCACCAACAAGAAAGAAAAGTAAACAAAAATTCAGTATCCAATAAACATAAGAAACAGTCCAAGTAGCACGAAATCCTCAAGACCAATGTTCAATTTCCCTCATCATTATTGCATTGCTGAGATACCAAGATCCTACGAACATATCGCGCCAATTATGAATGACGACACAAGAAATATAGTTCGCCGGCAAAAGATTCCGTTATCTTCGTAGAAATAAATAAAAGCAAAAATTGAAGCAGATATCTAGAATTTCGAAATCCTCTCTAGCTCGAGTGCTAAAAGTAGATGTGACATCGAAAATGCAGTTCACACAAAAAGATTAAAAACAAACGCAAAACTAAGTAAGGCATGAAGTAACGGTGCAAAACCTAAAGGAGGCGGAGGAGCGATGGCGCGGCTCCACGAAGTTCGGAGACGGTCCCCTCATTTTCCGATTCGGTTCAAGGAAGCATCAGATTCGGATACAGAACGAGGAAATGGCGAGGGAAGAGGAAAAGTTGGAAGCAGAAGAAGTGAAGTATGATTGGATTCAAATGGAGGAAGATCAAGCCAAAGAAACAGAATTGAAGGAAAGACGAATCGACAAATGTCGCAGAGGGTTTAAATGCAGCGTTTGACGAGTTTGTAAGAAGCAGAAACAGAGAGACCTAGTCTCTCTCTATATACATATATAACTCTGCTGTTACACTCCACCTTTAATAACTTGAAAATAATCACTTTTTAAGATCATTTCACTGTTGCTGATTCGACCAATTATCACAAACCTAGTTTTTTTTTTTTATCTGGAAAGCCTACCGTGTGTGAATTTAATCATTGTGTTACTAATTTTTAATTTTTAGAGCTGCAAATTTTGTGAAATAGAAAAAATCAAAATAAGTCAACGTAAACATAAAATTTAAAGCATAACCATTTATACTCTCTAGTTAGAAATAAAATACTATATAAAACTAGAAAACATAAAGATATGCCAAAGAAATTCCGCCTTCTAAATATTTATTGGATTAGGAAACAGTCAACACTATTTTAAGTATTTATTATCATTAATTCATACATTTTTATATACCAAGGTAGTAATTAGTTCTGACCAAAAGTTATTGTTAGTGTGTGACAGGCAATTTTTTAATATTATATTACTATTGACCCAGAAATCTTTATTTTATTTATAAAAAATACGTTATTTTTTAAAAATAATTGTCATTAAATTATAATGATGTTGAATATAAATTTTGTTATTCTTTCACCGTCAACTTTGTCTGATGAAAGAGTTTATTTGATCAAGTGAAAAAGAAAATGGAAATAAAGAAAGAGAAAAAAGAAACTGAAGTTGTTTCAAGGGAGAAAAAGTTTGTGATTTTGAGTATAATGTTTTGTAGTTGGTGTAACTGAAACAATTTAATTATATTTTAATATATTTAGAAAATAGTTTATAAAATAAACTTTAAAATTTATAAAAATATAAATAAAAATAAAAATTTAAAGTAAATAAAAAATTATTATAAATTCTTAATATACAAATAACTAAAATAATCATTTCATTTGATGCTAAAATTTAAGTTAATTAATTTTATTTATTTATTATTCTAATATTTGTTTTTTAATAATTTATCTACCAAATTGAGCACGTTTTAAAATATTGTATTATACTTATATATTTAATTAATTTCTCGTTTTTCTTTGCAGTTTAGCATAAACAATTTTATTCACATCTCATTCTTGATTTATCATGTATTTTTTGTCTTATGAAATAAACATAGTGATTAGTACAGAGTTTGTGTACATGTAAAGTTTTGTTTCTTTTTAGGGTTAAACATGTTTTTAGTTTTTATAATTTGTGACGATTTTGGTTTTAGTCTATTTTCAAACTAAGGTATAATTTAGTCCTTCAATTTTAGAAAATTCTGGTTTTAGTCCTTTTTACCAAATTTTTTTAACTTTATTTGTTGTTTCAAACGTGTTTGAAACAGCAAATAAAGTTAAAAAAATTTGATAAAAAGGACTAAAACCAGAGTTTTCTAAAGTTGAAGGGTTAAATTGTACCTTAGTTTGAAAATGGACTAAAACCAAAATCGCCCCAAAGTATAGGGACTAAAAACATGTTTAATCCTTCTTTCAATTATGACATTCGATTAAAGAGTTATTGGTGGATATAGAAATATGAATTATGCATTTTTAAATTCTCTCATAATCACTCGTAATGTCTGAGATGTAAAATCCTTTATTCGTATGTATTTTCTTAATAATTTCAAAACACTCTTTAAATCCACTTTTATAGTTAAAGAAGAATACTCGTGTAAGTATTTTGTAGTTGTCTAGCATAACTCGTTCATACTTATTTATTCTTAAACTCAATGTTTTAGTTTGTCCGAATAGATCTATAATAGTTACCGCACAACCTAGAAGTGGAAACCCTTATACTGGGTATGAAAGATTTTTTTAATTTTTTTTCCTTTTTTTTAGGTCTAACGAAAGAAATTATTAATACAAAAATAATTTATTACGTTATTAAATTTACATCTAACATTAAGTAATTACCATAAAAATTGGATGATGATATTTTTATAATATGAGCATTAAACTTAAAAAAATCACGTTTTCACATTTATAGGTCAAAAATAAACATATATAATGTGTAAATTTACGTCTAACCTATGGTACGAAAATATAAATATATTTTTTTTTACGTTTAACGCTTACAAGTTAAACGTAAATGTGTTTAAAATTGGTGACCAAAAGTTGTATTTTTAGTCATTTTCATGTGCGATTTACATGAAAACATCTTTCTCTTCATATATTTTTTTGCATTAAGGTTAGTTTCTTATCTTTCTTGTTATAGTGTTGGCATGCATAATTGTTTATGGGGAACTTAGTCATTATTATGTATGAATATCCTTCTTATTTGTCTTGACTATGAGTTTTATCATTTTTTGTTTATATTATATGCTTGATTAATTTTAGATTGATTAGATTAAGAAGAAGAGGGATAAGGAGAAAAGGAAGGAAAAGGAGAAGAAGAAGGGGAAAGAGAAGAAGAAGAAGAAAAAATAAAAAAAATGAGAAGAAAAAATTTGGTGCAAATTTGATATAAAAAATTATGTAAATTTACGTCTATTATAAATGCAACAAAGATAAATTTACATATTTTCTTAAGTCACAGATAACTAATGTAATTTTCTTGACACTAGGTTGTCCTACAAAACAAGCAAACAAAAGAGTGAACATGTCAATTTAAGTCAAGTCAACTAAGGTCAACAAGTCAAGTCAATATAAAACTAAACCAAAAGAAGGTAAATAAAATCCCTTTCTAAACATGTTTATAGTCCTTAAGTATGTGCCATGTGCCTCCATTCTTAGTAAGGATGTGTTAAGTGTGTGTGTGTGTGTATGTGAGTGTGCATGTGTGTGTTTGTGTTAAGTATGTATGTATGTTAAGTGTATCTGTGTGTGTAAGTGTGTGTGTGTGTGTGTATGTTAAGCGTGTGTTGATGTGTGTGTCTTTGTGTGTTATCAATTCTTTGATTGTATGACTTTTGCAACATATATTAAACAAGTAATGTGTCTAACAATACACATTAGACAACTATGTTCATATATTGATTAAACAAGTCTAACAAAACATATTAGACGAGTTTGTCATAACAATACTTATTAGATAAGTTTATTCATACATTTATTTGTATTTTTAGTGAGTCTACTCTACATATTTTTACATATCATTTATATTTCTAGACAAACTACTTTATTTATGTACATTTTATTCTTTGTATTTTTACAAAATTTCTATTAATATTTTTTATAATCATATTGAATTTCTAAACATATAAATCATTTTTTAAATTTATTTTATTCAAAACTTAATTATAAATTTAAAAATATTTATTATTTTTTTCTTAACTTCTAAATATCTTTTAATAAATACACATATTGGAGCGTAAAGATAAGAGGGAGAGAGTGAAAAGAATGAAGCTATTTTGAATATGCAACTTGTATTGAAAAACAGTAAGTGTGTATATTTATACATCAGAGTAAAGGCAAAGCTGATACGTAAATCACAAAAACTAACAGACCTAACTATCAATATGACAGTTTACAACAACAACTAATAAAGAGATACAAAGCTATGAGGGGCTACTGAATTAACTTCCAATACACCCCCTTAATTCAGAGTCTTCAAAGACTGCACTCCAATACTTGATCTGAGAAACTTGAACCTTTCCTGATTGAGAGATTTTGTAAAAATGTCCGCAAGTTGGAGCTCGGTTCGGCAGTGTTTCAAATCAATCTTCCCTTTGTTTACCATGTCGCGCAAGAAATGGTACTTGATGTCTATGTGTTTGCTACGACCATGGCTGATAGGATTCTTAGCAAGGTTGATAGCTGATGTGTTGTCCATGTTTAGCTCAACACAGCCCACAGTATCTACTTTCAAATGTCTCAGAATTTCACTCAGTCATACGCTTTGACATACAACAAGACATCCTACTACATATTCTGACTCATAGCTTGACAATGCTATGACGTTATGCTTTTTGGAACTCCATGAGACAGGAGCACCGTGGATGAAGAATATGCTTCCGGATGTGCTCTTCCTGTCGTCTTCATCACCACCAAAGTCTGCATCTGTATAACCAACAAGTTTCAGATCTCCACACTTCTGTCCTTGCTGAAATAGAATGCCAAAATCTTCAGTTCCTTTGATGTATCTGAGCATTCGTTTTGCAGCAGTCATGTGGCTTTTCTTAGGATCACTCATGAATCGACTCAATAATCCAACTCCAAACATGATGTCTGGTCGACTGTTGCATAGGAACCTCAACGATCCAACCAGTTGTTTATACCTAGTTCTATCTACACCTTCTTCCCCTGCATTGATCCGCAGCTTCTTGCCAACCTCGAGTGGGGTTTCGGCTTCATTGCATTTGTTCATCATGAACCTGCTTAGTATGTCTTTTACATACTTTCTCTGGTGCATCAGTAGCCCTACAGAAGTCTTAGAGAATTCCATCCCCAAAAAATACCTAAGCTCTCCCATATCCGTCATGTCAAACTCTGTCTGCATTTGCTGTTTGAATTCTTCCAACTCTTCCAAGCTTGAACCAGTCAGCAATAAGTCATCAACATAAGGACATACAATCAGAACATTGTTATCTTTGTTTGTCTTCACATACAGGTTGTGTTCCATTAAACATCTCTCGAAACCTTTGCTGTCAAAGAAAACATTGATCCTCTTATTCCAAGCACGAAGGGCTTGTCTCAACCCGTAGAGTGCTTTATCAAGTTTATAGGCTTGATGCTCTTTTCCCTTCTTGATGAATCCCGGAGGTTACTTGATGTACACCTCTTCCTCAAGAAAGCCATGCAAAAAGGCAGATTTCACATCAAGAGCAAATAGATTCCATTTGTTAAAACAAGCTATAGAAACAACTATACAAATTGTTTCTAACCTTGCAATAGGTGCGAACACTTCAGTGAAATCTACACCCTCTTTCTGAAGAAACCCCTTGGCTACGAGCCTTGCTTTGTGTTTCAACACAGAACCATCTGGATTCACTTTTGTCTTGAAAATCCACACATCTATACTCTGTTTGCCATGTGGTAAATCCATCAACTTCCAAGTCTTGTTTTTCTCTATAGATCTTAGTTCTTCTGTCATAGCAGCTCTCCAAATTGGTTGTGCTAGAGCTTCGTTGACATCCATGATCTCACTCCCGGCAATCAAAGCTAGATGTATTATGTCTCCCTCTTCATCAATTATAGCGTCTGAGTATACTTCATAATCAGTGAGTCTTGAGGGTCGAACCACATGTTTTCTTGGTTTGGTTTCATTATTTACTGACCCTGTAATCCCCGTGTTGTCTACTGTCTGAATAGCTTCGTCTATCTCGACATTTCCATCTTCTTCGTCTGACAACGGTATACGCATCGAAGTGGTTGATTTCCTCATGCTGGTTTAGTTGTATTTCCAGTTCCAACTTTCATATTCCAGAACGACAACATCTCTGCTGATTGTGATTTTCTTTCTAATTGGGTCGAACAGCCTATAAGCACCAGTGGAATGATATCCCACAAACACCATGGCCTCACCCTTATTGTCCAGCTTTACTCTTTTCTAATCTGTTACATGGAAAAAGGCTAACGAACCAAAGATTTTAAAGTATTTTACAGATGTTTTCTTACCAGTCCAGGCTGCATGTGGTACACGATTTGGCAGTCGCTTGGTTGGACACATGTTTAAAACATGAACAGTTGTCGCCACCGCATCTCCCCACAATTCATGAACCACATTCTTCTCTTTGAGCATGCACCTGGCCATGTTCATGATGGTTTTGTTGCGCCTCTCAGCCAATCCATTGTGCTCTGGTGTGTAGGCAGCTATTACTTCATGGATTATTCCATTGTCTTGGTAGAATACTTCAAATTCCCGTGAAGTATATTCCCCCCACCATCTGTTCTAAGTAGCTTAATTCGTCTTTCAATTTCTCTCTCGGTGTGCTTCTTGAATTATTTGAATATCTCCAACACCTCATTCTTCTGTTTCATGAAAAACACCCATATCATACGACTAAATTCATCAACAAACATTACAAAGTACTTGTTCCCTGCTAGTGTTGGAGGTTCAATTAGCCCACACACGTCTGAGTGCAACACTTCCAGTCGTTCCTTTGATCTTGGCTCTAGTTGTTTCTTGAATGGTCTCCTGGCTTGTTTCCCAACTATGCAAGATTCACATTCCTTACGTGGTTGAGTGATATTTGGTAACTTAGATACCATTTCTTTACTGCTCAGCTGCTGCAGATCCTTGAAATTTAGGTGTCCGAACCTCAGATGCCATTTCCAAGTTTCATCTTCTTTTACAGAAGATAAGCACTGCAATGCTTCAAATACATCTAACTGAACCTGAAAAGTTCAATTTCTTGATCTTACACATTTAAGAACCAAATTTTTACCTTTTTCATATACCTCTATTTGTGCATTGCTTCCCATGATGACAGTGTAACCTTTCTCTGTCAGTTGTCCTACACTCAAGAGGTTGCACTTCATCTCTGGTACAAGCATAACATTTTCAAGCGCTGCATGCAGCCCATTCTTTCTTTTGATTTTTACACTTCCAATCCCTTTTACTCTCAGCGTGTTGTTGTCGGCCACTCTGACTTTACTTTTCTTGGATTCATCCAGGTTCATCATCCAGCTTCTGTTATATGTCATGTGATTAGAACAGCCGGAGTCTACATACCAAATGTTCTGTGCTGTCCTAGTGTCCTCTGTGTTGGTAGCAACCATAAGAACCATCCGTTCAGACTCAGATTCCTCTTCTTCTACCACGTGAGCCTCTTTGTTATGGCCTTTCTTGTCCTGAGCATTCTTGTTGAACCAACACTCATATGATAAGTGGCCTTTCTTATGACACACGAAGCATTCCATATTCTTTTTCTCTTCTTTCGAATATTGTTTTCTCGAAACGTTCTTCTTATCTGCAGAACTAACTTTTTCCTCTTGGTCATCTAAATCTTTCTTCCATTTCTTCTGATCTTTGTTCTTGTTTTTCCACTTACTTGATTTCTTCTTTCCTTCACCAGAGATATGTTGAATCTTCAAGGCTTGGTCATCACGTTTCTTTCTTCCATTTCGTCGCATCTCATAAGCTTCAAACGCGCTTTGCAGTTCTTCAATCTTAAGTTTCTCCATATCTCTGGTTTCTTCAATAGTTACGATGATATGATCAAATGCAGCAGGCATTGATCTTAAAATCTTTTCCATTATCATCGCATCTGTGATCTTGTCTCCGCAAGCTTTCATCTGGTTCGCCACAATTATCAAACGGTTGAAGAACTCACTCACCCTATCACTGTCTTCCATCTCCATGTGTTCGTACTGTCTCCGTAGAGTTTGTAGCCGGACTTTCTTGACCTTTTCTCCTCCAGAATGACAACGAACGAGAATGTTCCAAGCTTCCCTCGTCGACACATCATTCTGGATCTTCTCAAAGTTTGTATCGTCGACACATTGGTGTATTATTAACAGTGCCTTGTCATCTTTTTCTGTGAATTCTTTCTTTTGCTCCTCCTTGCAAGAAGCGTCAACCGATGAATCTCCTTTGACCACATTGCTGACCTTCTGTATATGGAATACCACCCACATCTGAGTACTCCAACAGTTTCAGTTTTTGTCTGTGAGTATTGGGTAGTGCAGTGTTGAAAAATCCGCCATCACCACAAGCTCTTCGAACTCAAGAACGTCTAATACGAACAATTTCTTGGTCAGCTACACCGTCCAAGATGAACCTCCGTTCTCGGTTTTCGCAACCTATGCTCTATAATACCACTATTGGAGCGTAAAGATCAGAGGGAGAGAGAGTGAAAAGAATGAAGCTATTATGAATATGCAACTTGTATTGAAAAATAGAAAGTGTGTATATTTATACATCAGAGTAAAGGCAAAACTGATACGTAAATCACAAAAACTAACAGACTTAACTGTCAATATGATAGTTTACAACAACAACTAATAAAGAGATACAAAGCTATGAGGGACTACTGAATTAACTTCCAATAACACAAACAAATAATCAATGTTAGTAAAAACAAGTTTAAAACTAGTTTATTCCCAAAGAGACCTAAGCAAATATTAAATTAACATACAATATTCATTGTCAACATACAACAAATTGTCCATACTATTTTACTAACTTATTCTCACTTTGCGAGACTAGCTGGAGTTGTAGCTTTTAAACTTTGCACTCTAACGAACAAGTATTGAAGGTGGAAATAATTCCCTTTCAAAATGACAATACTACTTTATTTAGTTTAAAACATTAAAAACATAAAACTATAAAAGAAATCAACTCAATTAAATACGTGCATGACAAAACATTATGACAACGCGTAAATGGTGAGATTCAACAAGAGAAATCTTAAGAAAAAAATAAAAAATATTTTAGATTTTCAAAAGGACAATTTTTTTTATTGATTATTTAAAAAATAAAATAAAATTTCTTGGACATTTAAGAGTTTAAACTTGTTTTAGATCCCAAAATCTTAATTTCAATAATGGGCTGAAATCACCAATATTGTAAAATTAGGATACTGAATATCTCTATTCTAAACTAGGAGACATAAAGTATAAATTTAAAGAAATAGGAAGATTGAAATTGTATTTGAACCTAAATTGTAGTTCACTCGTTTGATCCGTTCCTGATTACCTTATTTATTTCTTATTTATTTATGAACATTTAGTTTTACACTATTCTTGACATATATACCGTTCCTATTTTTTCCCTCAATCTGTCTCTGTTTCTAACTCTTTTTTTTTTTTTTTTTCCTTTTAGCTTAAATCCATGTAAATCATGGCGACACATGTAATTGTCGAAACGCAGGCAGAAATCACTTTCTTTCTATTTTTATTATGCTCATTCCTTCATGCATTTGGGTCATACTCTGCGATTAAGCTCTTTAGGGTGGGACATTCGCTAAAGCCAATCCACGACTCACGTGCCTCCTCCTATCCCATAACAAACGTAAGTCTATTAAAGACAAAAGTACCATAGTTAATTTTCTTCATTTGACTTGGGGAATAAACTATTTGGAAAAAAAGATTGCTTTTTCGAGAGTGAGGATCGGGTTAGGATTTGCCTTTAGTATTAATGTGCCTGTTTTGGACAATAAAGATAAAAGATTTGTGAGAGAGTTGACAAAGGGTGGCTTTCTAGTGAGGGTGTTGGAGGTTTAGGGGTGATGGGTTACATGGGTAGGTGTTGGTTGGTTGGGGTCATAATTGTGGTGTGGTGTGCCATCTTGCTGGGCACCGCTGGAGTGAGAGGGTATCCAGCTGAGGATTTGGTGGTGAGATTGCCTGGACAACCTAATGTTGGGTTTAAGCAATTTGCTGGGTATGTTGATGTTGATGTCAAACATGGAAGGAGCCTCTTCTACTACTTTGTGGAGGCTGAGCAAGACCCTGACAAGAAGCCTCTCACACTTTGGCTCAATGGAGGTTGGTTATGGACTTATGTTATGTCACCCTTTTTTACACTTCTACAATTGCCACACTCACTTTGAATTTTCAAAACAAGCTTGGTTTCATAATTTCATTCATCACACCTGCATGGTTCTTTAACCCTGTGTAACTTGTTCTGAGATTTGAGTTGGTTCAAGTTAATCATTATGTGGGTGCTCCTGACTTGAGTCAGTTTGGTTCTTGAAAGTTTCTGGGGTTGTTTGTTTGCAGAAGTTCTTTCTTTCTTCGCGCTTTTGTTTATTTATTTTGAGTTTTTTATTCTTTTTAGGAGCCGTTGATGATTTTGATTCCTTTTTCCTTTCTTTTTATGTCAAGCCAAGAAGGTGTCATTGATTTGTCCACAAGGCATTCAAGTTTTGTTGTCGTTTTACTCTACCAAAAGTGCTGTTTGCTTACACTGTTGCTCTCTTTTGCAGAGCCTGCTGAATAACTCAAAAAAAAAAAAAGTGAAACGACTACGGTTTTCTGTAGTACCTATTTTTTGAAAAAACTTTAACAGCTACATCAAATCATCCAACATAGAGATTCTTCTTGTCAGTCACTCTATCACATAGCTCACAGTAAAATTTACTTTAAGCATGACTCATTTTTCTTTATTTTTAAGGTGAGCTATGACAGTTCAGCCTAGCAAGGAGAATTTTGTGAAATGTGCGAGGTTTGTATGAATTAAAGTTGCAAAAGTGCTTTCAGAAATTCCCTCACAAAACAAAAGGAAGAACGTAGAAATTGTTGCTTGGAAAAGAAAACCAATTTTGTACACATCCCACTACAATCCAAACGTGCACTAATTGAAATTTTGCTCATGTTCAGTGTAGATAAGACAGTACTTAGTCTAAGTTTGTTTATTGGTTAATGCTGCACTAAATCATATACTTATATTTTTAGTCATATCATTGTCACCTGTGTGAGAAGACAGAGCTCGGCAATTTAATTTGGACATTTTAAACAACATTGAAATAAAATAATACTTACCCACGTGAATTTTTCACACACTGTTAGTTTCAAAACTAGACTACAATAATCTAGTAAGAAAAGCCAACAAATTCCATTGATTTTCAGGCCCTGGATGTTCTTCCGTTGGAGGAGGTGCTTTTACTGAATTGGGGCCCTTTTATCCTAATGGTGATGGACTTGGTCTCCGAAGAAATTCCATGTCTTGGAATAAAGGTATGAAAAATACACATCATAATGTGGTTCAAATTGGAATCTTGATAATGTCACTTAAGATATGAGATAAATGTTGAGAAGTGTATAATCTGAAGGTTTGGACAATGTTTATTATTACTTCCAACTATGGATAATTCTTTCCATTACCATGGTTAAAAAAATAGAATTTTTATTTATGTATTTTTTGGAGTCACACTTTCCTGATATATTTGTGATTTGTAGCATCCAATCTCATTTTTGTGGAGTCTCCTGCTGGAGTTGGTTGGTCATACTCAAATACATCTTCAGATTACAATACTGGAGATCTCTCCACTGGTAACAAAATTGGCCTATTTTCTCTTTTTTGTCATTTTCAGTTACTATGCTGATGTTCTTTAAGCCTTCGAACTTTTATTTTTAGATTATCCCCTGCCTTTCGTTTTCATGTGTTCATCTAAAGCTGAGGAAGTGGAAAATTGTTTATACAAAGACAAATTTACATACAGTCTTATAGCTGCAGTTCTCGAATCAGTTTTTTTGAATTTTACTTCAGTAATTTACATTAGATGCATTGCATAGTACAAAGCTGAAATAATAAATATAATTGGAAAACAGCACTAAGAGTACCATGAGTACTGCTGTATGTAAGTTTCCTCCTTAATTTAATTATCTAAATAAAATATCACGTTATTCAAAGTAATACAGATCGAGGAAGATATATTTCTTTAGATTCAAGCTGGGTGAATGAAATGGAAAACAGATTAAGTTATTATTTGTGATTTAATGGAAACAGTAAGCATTGTAGATATAATGATATTGAGCTAGGTGAGTTGGAGGATGGTTCTCTAGAATGCTCTGATGCAAATGACCTTCTCTATTTTGAAATGAATTCAAATGAATCTCACGTTTCAAAACCAGTCCAGCCCTTCATTTTCCACCTCATTTTCAATTTTTTTAAACATTGAACACATGGACCAATTGGATTATGACACGTGTCCGGTGTCAAAAGTTTGTCAAATTTGAGTGTCAAAGTATCATTATCCATATGATAAAGATGACAGAATCACCAAGAAACTCCGGCCTTGTGAGTGAAAGACTGATACAAGTGCAAGAAATATAGTCTACAGAGCTAACAGACAAATAAAAAAATTTAAAATGATAATAATCTAAAGGACCTTGATCTAAATGCCCTTTCTGAAAAATGGGAATTTTTTATGAGAACACATTCATTTGGTTTTTGCAGCCAATGATATGTACTTGTTCATGTTGAAATGGTACGAGAAGTTTCCATCATACAGAACAAGGGAGCTGTTCCTCACTGGAGAAAGCTATGCAGGTTCAAAAACTAATCATCAAATTCAGTTTTAGAATTTACTTACTCAATTGAAATTCCATGATGAGAATCTCCTCTTTGAAAATATTCTATATAACTGACGTGGTTTAGTTAGACTACAGTTATTTATGAAAATTTGCAAATGCTAGTAAACTATGACATCTTTCCTAGAGGGATAGTGCTGCAATATTATATACTGTTGTAATCTGGGATAATATCTGTAGAATCTTCCTAATTAGAGGAAATAGATACATAATATTTTATTTTATTTTATTTTTTCCTAGGTTTCCTAGTTTCCCTATTTCCCTTTTTAGGAGAACTAGATTATTACAAATAGAAGGTTTGAGAATGTATTTTTCATGACTTGAATAATAAATCAGTCTTATTTTCCACATGGTATCAGAGCTTGTCTGATCCGTTTCTGCTGTCTTCGCTGTCTGCTGGCGGCCGACCGCCATGGTCGCCGGCAGGCCCCCTAAAATTCCTTTCTTTGCCCTTGTGCTTTATTGGGCTGTAATTGCCCAGCTAAGGTTTTAGACTTCTATCTTTCTTATAACAGCCGCATAGAGTTGTGCTTCCATAATCTGGAATGGGATTCGAACCCATTCTCTTTCAGACCAGTAGCTGAAACTGGTATTTTAAGCAATGCCCTCGTTCTCATTGACTCCCGTGTGTAATGTGTTTCCACCAACAACAAGCTTGTTCTGACCACCGCCATCACCGCTACTCTCCACTGTCAACCATCACCGACCACCGTCCGCCGGCAACCACCGTCCGCCACCGGCCACCGTCGCAGTTTCGACCGGTGACCAGCGGATCTAGATCGTCTCTTCGAACGACGGCCAACCGCGCCGGTTTCGACTGCTACTTCTCCATCACGCGCCGCCACGAGCACCAAAACAGTCCGAGTTGCACCGCCGCCGTTGTCCGACCACCGCTGTCGCCAGTTGGGGTCTTCGATAGGGCAGAAAGGTGCGCCTAGAATCGGCGATCACAGAGTCGGAAGTCGCTCCGTCAACGGAGCCTCCACGCGCCGCCACGCGCCGCCATCGCCGCCGGCGCGTGTATCCCACGCGCCTACCTCCGGCGAGACCCACTCGCCGCCGATGACGCAGACAGGGTCGCCGGAGCCTCCTGAGCCCATTCCTAGGGTCGGTGACAAGTCATTTTGGCTATATTTTAGTAGATCTGAGTTTTAGTCTCTGCTCCTTGGTGTGACCCACTCACCGGACCGCCTTCGCAAGAGTGGATTCCGTTCCTGACTTGGTCTCTGATTCAGATTCTTTTTCGAAATCAGATTATGCGGATTCGGGATGAGGGTTCATGAGAGTGAGTGAAAGGTTGGTTTTGGTGATGGGTGGTGGAAGATCGTCATCTTCTGCCTCTTCCCCGGAGGATTCTTCATCCTTTACTCCCGACGAAAGTTTAAGCTCTCGTTTCCACTTTGGAGCATTCCCTCTTCGTTACTTTGATGCCACTGATGCCACAGTCGGCGTCCTCTTCGTTTTCCAGTTTTGGTTTCTCGAGCACAGTGGTTCGATCATCCGCCGCTTGTGCCACCGCTACAGTCAGTCACTGCTGCCACAATCAGTTGCCAGTCCTACCTTTTTCACTTATGCTATGTTCTTCTCCCGTTTCAGTTTGACCTCCATCTTCGATGTTTCCTTTCTTCTGAGACCGGAGTCGCTCCACTTTTTGAGCTACTGTCCAACAAAGAACTTTGGACCTCCAACCTGTTTTTGGCCTTTTGATGCCACGGTGTTTTTTTTGGTTTCTACCAATGCTTTGTTATAACAACTCGTGAGTTGTTTTTTGAGACTGACCGCTGAATCGAATATTTCAAAGTTATGGGATTTAGAGTTGTCCCTCGTACGGATCGGTTCTCACCAGTTCTTCCACCTTCACGTTCTGCTGTTCAGTCGTGGGGAGGAGAAAGTTCCAGCCGCTGCAGGCTAGTGTAGTCCCTGCAGGTTTGTTGTTGTTTGCCTCTGTCAGGACAGATGTTTCCTGAAGGCTTGTTGCTGTTTAGGGTGGTTAAGTCCCTACAGGTTTATGGCTGTTAGCCTTTTAATTCCAGCCGCTGCAAGGTAGTGTAGTCCCTGCAGGTTTGTTGCTGTTTGCCTCTATCAGGACAGATGTTTCCTGAAGGCTTGTTGTTGTTTAGGGTGGTTAAGTCCCTACAGGTTTATGGCTGTTAGCCTTTTAATTCCAGCCGCTGCAGGGTAGTGTAGTACCTGCAGGTATGTTGCTGTTTGCCTTTGTCAGGACAGATGTTTCCTGAAGGCTTGTCGTTGTTTAGGGCAGTTAAGTCCCTTGAAGTTTTGTTGCTGTTTGCCACTATTGATGGCAATCCAATCCCTGCAGTTTGTTGCTATTTGCAACTGCAGGCCCTTCATCTGTTCTTGAAGTTTGTTGCTGTTTGATGCTGCAAGTCATCATCCATTTTTTTTATGGAAATCTCTCTCGTCCATTGCTGTCCAAGTTGAAGTTTCATGGTGCTAGTTCGCCCTCATCCATTGCTATCCAAGTTGAAGTTTCATGGTGTCAGTTCGCCCTCGTCCATTGCTGTCCAAGTTGAAGTTTCATTGTGCTAGTTCGCTTTCGTCCGTTGCTGTCCAAGTTGATTTATTGGGTTTATTGACGCTCTCTACAATTGAGTTTGTCTATTCCAAGCTTGGTTCATACAATCTTGTATGATCCAGCTTGAGGGGGAGTGCTGTAATCTGGGATAATATCTGTAGAATCTTCCTAATTAGAGGAAATAGATACATAATATTTTATTTTATTTTATTTTTTCCTAGGTTTCCTAGTTTCCCTATTTCCCTTTTTAGGAGAACTAGATTATTACAAATAGAAGGTTTGAGAATGTATTTTTCATGACTTGAATAATAAATCAGTCTTATTTTCCACATATACCTACTTTTGTTTTTTATATTTCAATGCCTTGAACTCATGAAACATTGGGATTTTTTATTAAACTTTATCAAGTCATGCAGGACACTATGTACCTCAATTAACTAATGTTCTCTTGGACCATAATGCTGGTTCAACTGGTTTCAAATTCAACATCAAAGGAGTTGCTGTGAGATTCCATTCACCTGATTATTCTTTTGCCTTAATTTTTCTTTGAAGTTTCTTTTTGTGTTACAGTTGGACAAGTCTCATTTGTCTCAGATATTTTAAAGATCATATTAATGCACCCTTTTTTCATTAGATTGGAAACCCACTTTTGAGACTTGATCGGGATGCACCAGCAACATATGAATACTTCTGGTCACATGGAATGATTTCTGATGAAATTGGCCTTGCCATTATGAATGATTGTAATTTTGATGACTATTCCTATGAAAGTCCTCACAACGTTTCTAGTTCGTGCAACAATGCCATATATGAAGCAAATCTCATTGTTGGCAACTACATAAACAATTATGATGTGATTCTAGATGTTTGTTATCCATCCATAGCGGAACAAGAACTGAGATTGAAAAAGATGGTAGGCCTTTTCCAATTTTGTTCTGGTCAAATGTTATTGGTATTACTTTTATTCTATGAACTTGTGTGCTATAATACCCATATGACTGAACGCAGGCAACAAAAATAAGTGTAGGTGTTGATGTGTGTTTGAGTCTAGAAAGACGGTTTTACTTCAATCTCCCAGAGGTTCAGAAGGCTCTTCATGCAAACCGTACAAACCTTCCTTATAGGTGGTCCATGTGTAGTAAGTAAGTAAAGAAAACTTTACAATAATCAGTGGCTATGTGATAGCTGTCTTGAAAACACATCAATGGATTAAAGAAGAATGGTGTTTATTGACCTTAACTCTAAAGTAATGTCAGATTTTTTAATGTACTAAAACAAATATAAACATTTGCTGGATTATATAATATTTTTGCTATCACCACAATACAGGCATTTAGATCCATGTAAATTATGTTGGCTCAGGGCTTAAATTAACAGAGTAATACCATTAACTAACATGCCTGAATATTCTAAGTTTATGTTTAAGTTAGATCCATGTTAAATTGAAGTGGTTTGTAGAGTACCTTTATCTAAGTGTATTTCCAAGAAACTTATCTAAATTGATCCATATCCACCTTAGTCTAGTTTCTCTGTTGAGTTTTTTGTATTGACCTCTGTGCTTTCAAAATACACTATTTTTTTTTTTATATTTGAAAACGTCAAATATATTTTAAAGGTACAGCAGAGAACAGTACAAAAACACTCAACAGAATACAAATCTATGCAACTCCATCTTTCATATCTGTCTTGTGTTATTGATCATGTTTCTTCTTTGTAGTGTTGTAAACTACAGTGACACTGATGGTAACATCAACATCCTTCCAATTCTCAAAAGAATAGTCCAAAACCATATCCCAGTATGGGTTTTCAGGTAACTTCAATGTAAAACTGACACCCTGACAGGGCAATCCCCAGTATCATTGGATACATAACCTTTTTGTTTACGCCTAATAGTTTAATGTTGAATGATCTCTCAGTGGAGACCAAGATTCTGTTGTGCCATTATTGGGATCTCGAACACTAATGCGTGAACTAGCTAATGAATTGCATTACAAGATTACAGTCCCATATGGGGCCTGGTTCCACAAAGGGCAGGTACCTTAAAATATTAAGTTTTAAGAATGTTTTACATTATTAGCTTGTTCTTTTGAAATATCAATAGTAGCTAATTAAGTTATAATTTGATGGTGAATGTTGACATGTAGGTTGGAGGTTGGGTGACTGAGTATGGAAATTTGTTAACTTTTGCAACTGTAAGGGGTGCTGCTCATATGGTACCTTATTCTCAACCTTCAAGAGCACTGCATCTGTTCAGTTCATTTGTGCGTGGTAGGAGGTTACCCAACACAACACATTCTTCCCTTGATGATTGAACGAAGACACTTAAAGGAGTTGTAGCAAAACATTGACATGACTATGGAAAAGGAAGTGAGAGAAAAAACTGTTTCTTTATGAGTTCCTAGTGATTCTATGGAAAGGAAAAGGAAAATTAACAGAAAAAGGAAATTAAATTCTGTTTTTTTCTTTTTTTCTACTTTCTTCATTTGGTATACTAGCACAAATTTCTTGGCTTCATTGCTAGGTGCCGTGGGATTCTATTGGAAAATGTAAGCAACTTTTTTTTTTTTTTTCAGTTATATGAATTTATTCAGTGAAAAATGGATTCTTGAAAAAGATTAATGTCCAAGAGGTTTCAGAACTTTCAACTTATTACATACTTCAATGGTTCTTAAATAAATATTTTTAAGATTGTCCGACTTAAACAAATAAACATTTTGCTTACATTAATATAAATAATTGTTCTAACTTGAGTACGTGATAAATTTGAAAACTTTTAAATTGAGTTTCTATTAAATTTTTCTAGTTTATTTAGTTTACAAAATTTTAAGAGTTTTTAATTTAGTTTCTTTAATTAGATTTTTCTATTAATTGACCGTAGTTATATTTTTTTAAATATCATTCTATAATATTTTATTGCAAGACATCATAATATCAAGAATTTTTTATTTAATGAAAATTATTTTTAAGTTTAATTAAAATTATAAAATTAAAAAAATATAAAATTATAAAAGTAAAGGTACATAATTATAAAATTATTGGTAAAAAGAACTCAATTTTCTTACAATTTTATAATATAAATATTTTAATTTTTAATTTTTCGTATTTTTAATTTTATAATTTTATATATTTGTAGTTTTATAATTTCATAATTATATATAATAAAAATATTATGTAGTAATATTTAAGTATGATGACAATGCAAGTAAACTATCATATCATATAATTAATAAAAAAAAATATAATTGCAGCCATACAATTGAAAAATTTTAAAATTTTAAAAACTCGTAGATCAAACAAATTTAATATAAACTTTATTGAAAATTTTTAAATTTTTCAGAGACTCAAAACTTAATTAAACTAAATAATTTGATCCCTCTTAAGGTATAAAACACATTGTATAACAAAAAATTTTACCTACAAAACAAAACTTATCATGATAATAACTTCAAGTAATTAACAAGATTCTTAAAAGTAAACTGTGAAGATAAAGGGTAAGAGAAGTAAAGAGCAATAATTTACCTTAGAAAGAAAAGAAGGATAAAAAGTAGATGTTTGGAATCATGTATTCTTTAGTTCACCTCATATTTATAATGTAAAAGTTAGCCAATATTTGAAAAATAAAATAAAATCACAATTTCCACATTTATAATGTAAAAGTTATGTAAAAGTTACCCATTAATATTTGAAAAATAAAATAAAATCACAATTTCCACATTTATAATGTAAAAGTTAGCCGTTAATATTTGAAAAAGAATAAAATAAAATCACAATTTCCACTTCCTGTTAATGTTGCTACTACGAACATGTGTTACAGTTTTTCTTCATTGAACAACGTGTGTACCTGGTTCTCGATTCACTCTATTTAATAACTATTTCATTACTTTTCTTTTTATTTGAATTTCTCTCAAGTTGATCTATCTTTGAGGTGATTGAGTTTTTTTAGTACATCCAACTTTAATTTATTTATTTTTAGTTTCAATTTCTCAATACATTTCTTATCCTTTTAGTGATAAAAATGTATATCGATCAGATATAAATTTTTAATATATAAGAAAAATAATATTACAATAAATGTTTTTGGAAGGTATTAAGGCCGCATTTGATGTTTTAAATATAAAAGTAAAATGATTAGAAGGAATCTAAAGGTATTATCATATTCAAACAAAAAGGTATAATATAGAGACAATAAAGACATTTTAAAGAAGATATTTGATCAACCATATTTATATCAACAAATAAAGGTTATTTGAACATAAGTTATAATATTCAAGTGATAGAATTAATCAAGCACAAAACTTAAGTTAATATAACTTTTCACATATTTGAACGTGATACATAGGTGGAAATCAACATAGGACAGACAAAAGAGAAACAAAATAACGTGAAATCCAAAACAAAAAGTGAACCATAACAATCTAGTTACAAATACAAAGACACTTATGGAACTTACAATAATAGTTATTACTCTTAAATAATACATGTAGGCAACATTGATTAATACAATAGAGCCATTATCAAAATGTGCAAAGGAATAACATCATACAATTATTAGAACTAGAAATGTATTGTCACTTAAAGTCCATTAGAAAAAAAGCAGTTTAGATAAATTAGAATCTCTAAAAGTGGACAATTTTTTAGTTCAAAATACACATAGTTTTTACTCTATAAATAGATCAATTTGTAAGGCCTTGGGGCTTGTAACATCTAACAAAAATTCTTATATACACAATTAACAAACTCAATCAAATGACTTTTTGGTTAAAAAAAAAATTAATTTGAGGTTCTTGATAACTCTTTCTTCTTTCTATGATCCATTACTTATAACCTTCTCTTTTACGTTTGATCATTACTTATAATACATATTTTATTTAATCAATGACATTAATATGTTTGCTAATACATTATTCAGACATCTTATATATAGTACAAATACACGTATATTGATTTTCCTTACAAATGGGAAAAACTCAATGATAGTAGATATGATTAGTCATACAAAATTCTAGAATGAAAAGTAATTATTACGACTTGATAATCCAATTAAAAATAATATTTTTGCTGCCTAGTTTTGAAAGTGTTTTGGCTTAATATATGTGTGGTTCCTTTTTTAACTATCATATCTAAAGCAAATAATTTAAATTTTCAATGAAAATAATTTTTCAATAAAATTTTGCTAACACAGCACAATCCAGATTTATTCAAAAAAGAGAGTGAATTCACGTATTCAAGATTCATTCAATTCCTTTTACCACGTTATCGTTTTTGTTCTAACTATTTAGATATTGAACATTTAACTAATTCAATTAATTAGTTTAATCCAATGAACATCATTAAACCTAAAATACTAATCAAATCAAAATTTTATTCAATATAATTTGTATCTAATTATCAAATCAAGATTTAATTGACAATTAATTGAATTTCTAGATGAAAAAATCAATTTAATATCATAAGTCCAAATCCAAATTTAGAGAGAAGAAAAACCAATTTGAAGAACAAAAAATAAAGAAGAAAAGGAAAAAAAAATAATAAAATTTGAGAGAAAATGAAAGGAAGAGACAATTTGTAAGGGCCTAAAAATTTTTAAAGTCATTGGACCTCATGTGAGGCAGTCAGGCCCATAAGGCTAGGGATAACCTGATCTTAGAGAGAATTTTTTCAGAAATTAGAATTCATTTGTTAGCTTTCCACTCTCTCTCTAAAAGTTGGGTTCTTTAGAAGCTCTGCTTTTGTTGTCTCTCTGGCAAGCGTATCAGATCGTTCCAAGTAATATAATCGGTAAAGCCTGATATCGTTCTTCCCTAAAGACTCGAAAGGCCTTATCTTTCGTGTGAATCAAAATCGTAAGACTTAGAGAGAACAATTAATTGTGTGGAATGCAAAGACAGAAAATAAACATGCAATGTGTTGATTCAATTGACGAAAAAGACAGTAGATGAATGAAGTTGTTGGGGGTTTACAATTTCATCTTATCCGCCCTCTCTTATCTACTCCTCTTGTTTAAATTGCTTTGTTATCTCATTGTTATGCAAACTTTCTTGGCCTACCCTTAGCCCGATCCCTCGGTGAAAAGAGCTTATTACTAATTACCGACTTGCTATCCCTAGCCTCCCCTAGACACTAGCAATGCATTACCGAACAGAAGCAAAAACAATTGATCGTCCTACCTCCCTATCCCTAGGTGGTATTACTTAACCAAGGAATTACTCACCAGTTCATGACATTACTGTACGTTCCCGTATCAGTAGAGACAAACAACAATTATCGAATGAGTTAAACGATAAAAGCCTTAAGTATAGATGAGAACCCAACAATCGATAATCAAAGCATATGAGAATCATATAAATAAACAAGAGTTTCAATAAAAGAGAGTTTCAAAAGATTACATTTTTTCCCCCAACAACAAAAGGGATTAGTTCACCATTGTCATGGTGAACCAAGATGAAAATAATGGAAGAATGGAAGAGCAAACCCTAGATAGGATGAAAAGGAGCCTAAGCATCCAAGAAATCTTCTCCAGAGAGTGAGAATTAGGTCTGGCCATCCTCCTCTGTCAAAAGAATGCATCTAAACTCGCACTAGGGCTATTTATAACCAAGAAAAGTAACAAAACTCAAGCCTAGGCCCATCAGAGAACCGCCCGGCGCCAAAAGTTGCCGCCCGGCGCTTTGCCTCAAGCCGAAGGACCGTCCGGCGCCAAAAATGGCCGCCCGACGGTTTGGTCAACCGCCCAACGCTCTGGTCAACTTTTCTGGTTGACGGGTTGACTTTTCTGGTTGACTGATTGACTTTTCTGGTTGACTTTTCTACATTCTGGTTGACTTTTCTGCACTGTAACCGTTTGATCTTCAACCTTTCTTTCCATTCATCTCCAATTCTCATCAAAACCCTCCAAAACAATGCAAAACAAGCATAATATCTCTAAAAACAACTTTTGACTCTCAAATGACTCAACTTAAGAGTTTTACTTGATTCTAAGCTCATTCTAAGCCAAAAGGGTGTGTTTTGATATCAAATTTATGCATGAAAATAACGGTTTTTCAACCGTTATCAGCCTTATCTCTAAACCTTGCTTCATCTTCTATCTACCCTTTCTCAAATCCTTACCATTGCTTTTCCAAATAGGTGGTGCCCCTACGTTCCCTGAGTCGAGAGCTTCCAATCCATCCGATTAGTTTCACGTCTCTCCACTGATAAGGTAAAATTCTCATTCTCCGCACCCTAGGGTTTTACTCATGCAAAGGTTCTACCTTGCAAGTAGAGTTATTTTTATTTTCCTTATCCTATCAAGCCCTAAAGACTGTACTCTACACCAATTTGGTGGGTTGTAGGTACTGTCGAAATTACCTCTGTGCAGAGGTACTATTAGGGCGCTTCTAGGAACTGTACTATGACAACCAAAAAGTAAGGGGAGCTAATTATGTTTCTGTATATTAATTGTATGACGTGTGTGATGGATAAATTTTTGAAGTAAGTATGTCCTTATGCTTGAGTTGGATTCCTGTAACTTAAATTGAATGTGTTTGGGTACTGAGTTGGATGAACTATAATGTGATGTGTTGTATGTTATATTGGGTGTATTGATTGATTGAAATAATTCACTCTTTGAAGTAGTTACACGTGTGGAGACTGTTAGACCAAATTTTAGTGAGAAAATATATACTTGGGTGAGAAAATATTTTAGTGAGAAAATATTAACACCATTTTGACACTGTCAGGTGTCGGCAGGTGATTGGTTGTTTTTTTTTTATTTTAAAAATCCAATTTATGACGTCACTGCAGAGGTTTAGATTTGAAATTTTCCCTTCCCGTTTTGCCCTTGACCTGTTTCATAGGCACTTCAACGTTCTCTTTCATCTCATTTGACCTTCTCACTCTGTCTCACTGCCGCCATCTCCGTTCTTGCAATATTTCGATTTCTCCATCTCTTTTATTCTGATTCCGGTGCGGTTGGGGTTCGTTCTTCCCATATCTTCGTTGGTTACATCGTTCTTCGTCGTTGGTGTTGGCGTGTCATCTCGTCGATCTTGGTGTGATTGTGTGATTCCTTCGTTTCGAAATAGCGAAGGTGGGTTTGCAATGTTATTGAAGAGGGTTCGTGAAATGGGGAACATGGGTATGCAATGTTATTGATTACGGATTTTAATTGGGGGCACGTAGGTACCTCAACGAAAGAAGAAAGATGCCTAAGGTGAGGGACGTGGCAGCAGCACATTCATAACAGAGCATTTAAATGAGGGGTGCAGTTATTGTAATCGTTTACACAAATAACGTAAACAATTACAAAGACATAAATTGCCTCAACCAGTGATTTTGACACAAAAACTGCTCCAACATAAATTGCAAACAAAATTAAATTCTACAAACACACATATATAATTGTACACGTAAGTATGTATTGTCATCAAACAATATTTTCATCACAGTTGTTATGTACAACATTTAACAAAGACATAAATCCATAAAGCACCGTTTGTGACTTTTGTGATACTTGGTAAGATTGGAAAGATTGTGATCAGATTTGGGCAAAGTCTAGAGGTCTTGTGGCATCCTGCAATGTATTTTCCTGGAAGAAGAAAATGGTAAAAAATTGGTCCCCAACACTCCTAACACACTTTACCAACCATTCCCAATAACAAAGAATGTCCTTATGTAAAAAAATTAAAAAAAACAAAGTTGGTCCCCTGTGTTCAAAAAAGTGGATCCCTGTGAAGAACTTTCTGTACAAAATCACAAAAACTCTCGTGTAAACATTTACACTGCACTGTAAACATTTACAATGGCCTCTTTTCACTTAAGCTGCTCAAGTGACTAACAAGGACACATTCCATGAACCTTGGGTGCCCATAACTTTGTCCACCGAACTCCAAATGAGTTGATTCTTGTTTTGTTGACTCAAAGACCTTTCAAATTATGCATTGGTAATCAAGTTTAGGGATTTTTGGCCATTGTAATCGATTACAAGAACACTGTAAACGATTACATGAACAAAAATCTGGTTTTGGACAAAAACTTGTGCTGCAGGAGCCAGCTTTGGACACATAAGTAGCCAAAGAAATTTTACGTAATTTTTTCATGTTTCTTGAATGGATGAGACTTCTTTTGGTGTTTAAGTGTGACTAGAGTCTGAAAACTATGGTTTGGGCAACCCATGGTGGAGGAAAGACCCAATGTTGGTGTCATGACCAAGTTAACATGGTGTCAACTTTGACCTTTGCTCGTTATTTTAATGATAACTTTTCCCACCGACCTCCAAATGATGTGATTCTTTTTTTATTAGAAACTAGACTCAAAATTCTTTCCAATGACTATTAATTTGCAATTTTTGAACATCTCAGTAGGTACAGTTTATTCCTTCAAGTTGAAGCTTTATATATTTCAACCAACTCTGACCTTTGCTGGTTGTTTTGCCCATAACTTTCTCCACCGAACTCCAAATGAGTTGATTCTTTTTTTGTTGGAATCTAGACTCAAAGACCTTTCAAATTATGCATTGGTAATCAAGTTTAGGGATTTTTGGCCATTGTAATCGATTACAAGAACAGTGTAAACGTTTACGCGCATAAAATTGGGGTTTTGTACAGAAAGTTGTACTGCAGGAGCCAATTTTTTGTACATAGGGGACCACTCTGTGAATTGTCAAATTTTTTGCAAAGTTTGAAGTGTTTTGTCTTGTTTTTGTTGTTTAGGTGTGTCTTGGGTGTGATGAATCACGTTTGGGCACCCCAACTTGCATATAGGAAGCAATTATGGTTGAAGTCCTGAATCAAGTGCACTAAAAAATGCACTGGTAAACGTTTACAGGAGGTCTGTAAACGTTTACGCGCACAAAATTGGGGATTTGTACATAAAGTTGTACTGTAGGAGCCATTTTTTTGTACATAGGGGACCACTATGTGAAGTGTCAAATTTTTTGGCTCCTGCAGTACAACTTTGACCTTTGCTGGCTATTTTAATGATAACTTTTCCTACCGACCTCCAAATGATGTGATTCTTTTTTTATTAGAAACTAGACTCAAAAACCTTTCTAATGACTATTAATTTGAAATTTTTGGACATCTCAGTAGGTACATTTTATTCCTTCAAGTTCACGCTTTATATATTCCTGCCAACTCTGACCTTTGCTGGTTGTTTTGCCCAACCTTTCTCCACCGAACTCCAAATGAGTTGATTCTTGTTTTGTTGGAATCTAGACTCAAAGACCTTCCAAATTATGCATTGGTAATCAAGTTTAGGGCTTTTTGGACATTGTAATCGATTTCAAGAACACTGTAAACGTTTACGCGCATAAAATTGGGGTTTTGTACAGAAAGTTGTACTGCAGGAGCCAATTTTTTGTACATAGGGGACCATTCTGTGAATTGTCAAATTTTTTGCAAAGTTTGAAGTGTTTTGTCTTGTTTTTGTTGTTTAGGTGTGTCTTGGGTGTGATGAATCACGTTTGGGCACCCCAACTTGCATATAGGAAGCAATTATGGTTGAAGTCCTGAATCAAGTGCACTAAGAAATGCACTGGTAAACGTTTACAGGAGGTGTGTAAACATTTAGGCGCACAAAATTGGGGTTTTGTACATAAAGTTGTACTGTAGGAGCCATTTTTTTGTACATAGGGGACCACTATGTGAATTGTCAAATTTTTTGGCTCCTGCAGTACAACTTTGACCTTTGCTGGCTATTTTAATAATAACTTTTCCTACCGACCTCCAAATGATGTGATTCTTTTTTTATTAGAAATAGACTCAAAAACCTTTCTAATGACTATTAATTTGAAATTTTTGGACATCTCAGTAGGTACAGTTTATTCCTTCAAGTTCACGCTTTATATATTCTTGCCAACTTTGATCTTTTCTGGTTGTTTTGCCTATAACTTTCTCCACCGAACTCCAAATGAGTTGATTCTTGTTTTGTTGGAATTTAGACTCAAAGACCTTCCAAATTATGCATTGGTAATCAAGTTTAGGGCTTTTTGGACATTGTAATCGATTACAAGAACACTGTAAACGTTTACGCGCACAAAAATGAAGATTTGTACAAAAAGTTGTACTGGAGGAGCCAGTTTTTTGTACATAGGGGACCACTCTGTGAATTGTCAAATGTTTTGCAAAGTTTGAAGTGTTTTGTTTTTTTTTTTGTTGTTTAGGTGTGTCTTGGGTGTGATGAATCACGTTTGGGCACCCAAACTTGCATATAGGAAGCAATCATTGACTTCAATTGGACAACTATTGCGTTTATTAAAAGGAATTATTAATATCGCGCTTCAGTTTATATATAATACACAAACAACATAAATAACTAAACATTGGATATAATATTCATTGCATATAAATCGTATGTAATTTAAATAACAATTTGTATACATATATCATTGTTCTTATAAATCTGTACATATTACAATATAATATGTATACATATATACATATATCATTGTTGCTCTAAATACATATAAAAATTTTGCATATCTATTCAATCCTACAATAATCCATATAAAGCTAGCGCTTCCAATATTCTAATGTTCTCGATGTCAAGGATCCAATCCTTTACATAGTTCTTTCTAATTTCACGCAGCTCCTTCTGAAACAAAATATATTTTACTTTAGATATAATTAACAACATCATGAAATATTGCTAACAATGAAATTCATACTTACATTCATATACTTTGGCATGCTCTTGTCGTTGTATCTGTCCTCTCCATCCCAAATTTTCATAACTTTTAACATGATGACTCCACAGTCATATCTTAAATAATAGAACCAAAACATATATCACTTATCACAACAAACAATAATGAAATAACCAAATATTTAAATCAAATGAATAAAACAACTTACAAGTTCGGTTAGGATGAGATATTTGATTGTTGAACAGACAAAGGACCAATAGTGAACAAAGATCATGAATCTATGCACAGGACTGCATACAGGTAAATTAACAAAAAAGACCAGTAACTTACTGTCTATCTCCTTCAATATTTGCAGCTTTCTCAGCATGCTCCAAACCAGCTGGCATCCTCTGTTTATTAATCATACCTAATTCATTGAAGCATAAATAAATGAGATAATCAATTCAGAGAAAGTTGGTGATGTTAGTAATGAGCATACCAATGCTTTTTAGGTTCTTTTCACGCTTTGGTGTGGAACTGAAGTTCTTGTCCTGTGCAAGAAAAGACAAAACACCCCAGTAGTAAATGCATTGTTATAAGATAGAGTTACACTGAACAATAAAATGATAAAAACGATAAGAATGTAAATTTCTAAGGTCTTAACAGACCTTAGTAGCTGGCTCAGCATCCTCACCATATCCAAGAAGGCGTTAAGCATGCCAACCTTGCATTGCACGGGCTGCTGCATCCCTTCGTGCTCTACCTGATCCTGGAGCCTGGTAAACAGTAGTCTAAAAAAGAAACTCGTTATTTGATATATACAAACAGATGGTAGAGGTTGAAATGTTGCTACATGCTTCCAAGTCATGTTTCAAATGCTCTTTTTTGTAAAATTTCTCCTTTCTTATCATGTGTAGTAGAGAACCAGTAGCAACCGACCACCTCTGATGATCCCTAGACTAGATGTCACAGATTGAGGACTTTTTAGAGGCTCAAAAGTCAGAGCATCCTTCCATATTTGACAGCATCACCAACAATTGTTACAATTTTCGGCATTGTTGGCAACTATTTTGGTTTCTCCTTTTCATTATCTTACATTAATTAGTATGATTGGTTAACTTTTGTTGATGGATAACTTCTTTGCCAATTTTTTTGGTTTCTACTTCTTCCCTAAGTGGTAAAGTTCAAAAGTTATTAGCCATATCAACAATAAAAGAAACACCCTCATCATTAGTTTCCTAATTTCCTAATGAATTCTACCAACAAAAACCCAGGACTTTAGACTATGTCTTTTGTTTCATACATAACCGTAAAAGCCTAATGTTTTCATTCCAGCAGCCATTTTTTCAAATTTGTACATAGTTCACTCCTCAAACTTTGTGTATCAGGAAAAATAGGAGCATAACTAACAAAAAAAGGATATTTATTCATGTCTGCATAGGTAACTCCATCATTAATATCTTTTATATTATTAGAAACACTTCATAATATTAAAATTATTTGCCTAACTAAAATAGGATGTGAAATTCTTTCAATTATCAATAATATAGATGTCCTCCAACATTATCTTAAAAAAAATGAAAAAATGATAGAATGTGTATAAATAAAGATTTACATGGAAGCTAAAATCAACGTTCTTAACATGTTCTACCCATTCCAAAAACTAAGAATCACATAATCAGAAAGCCAAAATGTCATTTCAATAAAAAAGTGACTTTATTCAATCTTAATAGCAACCAACATTTAAATTTGACCAAACTTTGCAAGCTAAACAATATTGTACTGAAACTAGATTTTTCATTCATAAGACTATGAGAAATTACAAACCTAGCTGATTGATTGCCTTCCCAGTACATACAATCAATTTTCAATCCAGTAATTCGACAATTATAACTAAACATGTTATTAAATTTCAATCAAACGCATATTATAGGCACAACAGGAGTTCAAAAACCAGACAATTGAATATAAGCATCCTAGTCTCACATCAATAAAAAGAGAAAAAAAAATATATAAAGTGACCCAACGTATGAACTTGGTGCCATTCCAGCAGTACCATAGTCCAGATTATGGTTGCTTACTTGATGTGATAATCACCAATTATTTGTAACCAATCACGAGCCAAACACCAAGCTGCACACAAGTTAAGTAAAACATTACAAAAGTTAAACTTATTTCTCGGTTTTCATTATCTCTATTCTTCTTTCCAAAACCCTCTATATTTCTCTTCAAAATAAAACACAAACATAAGAACACAGAACAACCCTTTCAGAGACGCGACTTAGGGCTTCAAATTTTGAACACCAAATGAGCAAAGCAAAAGAAAATATCAAACAAAAATAATGGTACCTCAGATACAAACGTGAATGATTCCTCTCTACCTTTGAGTGAGAGTTCCGCCATCTACTGGTCCACACAACCGACGCTGCAGCTTCGTCTGCCCATGGTTCTACAACCCAATCTGAAAAAGAAATGGAAAATGAACAATAGAAAGGGGAAATGAAAGAAATGAATGAGAAGAGAAAATGAAAAAAGAAAGAAAGAAAGAAGACAAATGAGGAGGACGATAATAGCCACCAGAGGGAGAACGAGCAAATGCAATGACTTCAACGGAGAGAACGAAGGAGACGGTGAAGGAGAGAGCACCAAAGGGAGAACAAAAGAGAGATGAACGAAAGAGTTACCAAAAAATGAAAAGAAACCGCCAAACTTTAATTTGGGTTTTTTCATTCCAAATTTGTCCTTCAATTTGAGTTCCATCAGCTATTTTTTTTAATTTCAAAACACCCAACCACATTTTGACACGTTGCCAGTATCAAAATAGTGTCAAAATGTGGTGTTGAAATATCATTTTGCTTTTATTAGATGGAAGCACAATTTTCAGTGCAGAGGAAAAATCCAAGTGTCCAAGGGGTTGTGTGGTGATTCCTTTCTATATTAGAATAAAGAGTGTTTATTTGGTGGGACCCTTGGGTTTTATAGATATATTAAAAAGTGTTGTAGAAGTCAGTAAGGGGTTCTTGAGTTTTCATTCGTGATTATACGTGTGAGACAATGAAAGGGTGCTTGATTCGTGAATATACTTAGTGGCAGAGAAGGAACTTTATTCCTTGATCAGTGGTAATCTAATTTTTTTTATTAGGAAAGGGATTTTCCTTTTGAATAATTGTTCCGCGTAGATGAGAATTATTAATATAATATACTATTATATATATAGAAGGTGCATGCAATGGATGTTAATAAATCATATTAATATATTATAGTTACATATTAAAATTGTATCAGTACGTATGATATTAATTTCTATTAATAATATATATATATATATATATATATATATATATATATATATATATATATATATATAACAAATACGTACGTATGATAGAATATTATAATATTATACTATGAATGTTGGCTTAGTTTGAAATGTTTGTGTAATGGTTTAATATAAATATTATAATAGAATTATGCTTTAATATAACTATTATAATATAATGGAAGGAAACAGGGTTTTATATCTTTGAGTGTATAGGGTTTAGGCATTGAAAATAAATTATAAAAGATTATGGTATTGATTAACTTAGATTAAATTAGGGAATATTTATTTTTATAAATTGTGATTGGTGATTAATGTATATTGTTGAGATTAGGTATATGTTTATTGGGGCAAAAGGTATATGATTACAAAATGATGAAAGTACAATCCAAGTAGTAAACCAAGTTCCATCTGTGTAGAATCTCTTGGTGTGATTCTTAGTGTTTTATAATGAAAGTAGGAGCTCAGCTTGGGGGTCTTCCTAACACTCCAATGGTCTTTCCTCTCACATAGAGAGGGTTGAACCATGTGGTGAGGAGTAGCAGGATGTCTTAGTTTTGGAGGCTTTCATCATGCTCCAGGACGCGAAACAGACTAACCTCGTGAGTGTGGTAGGGCGGGGGAGCCCATGGCGGGGGAACCCAAGTATCACAAGCCACCACGGGTGCATGGCCCGCCATACCTCGACTATCATTCTAAAGTCTGGACGAGTCAAGTCTAGAAGATAAGATGCTAGGTTTTGTTCTTATATTGTCTTGCTTGCTTATACTTGACTTGAGATTAAATCTGATGTGCATATCTAACATAATCACATGCTTTTTATATAATTAGCTCACTCTTGCTTGTGTGTGTTGTGCTTGTTTATGTATGTCTTTCTCTTGCGATGATCATCCATTTAGATGTGAGCAGAGGAGAACGAGGTTTTCTTGGAGACAACTTTGGAAGGAAACAAAGATGCTGCAGCTTAGTTCTCTAGGTTTTATGTCATTTAGAACTAAAGTTATTTTGAATACTCTTATTATATTTCAAGTTTTAAATTCCTAGCACTTTATATGAGGACTATGATACTCCAATTCTAAATTTCTGTACTGTTTAAGGATGACTGTAATCCTAATTGTTTTTGAATTCTTTCCTATATTATGCATGATGACGTTTTATTTATATATTCCTCTTCTATATAATTGGGACGTCACACAATTTCTAAAATTAAAAAATTATAGAAATAAACTCAGTGTATTTCGTCACATAATATTTAAGTTATATATAAAAGCTTTGATTAGTTGGATGTATGGACCTAAATGTTGCTACAATTAGGTTCATAAGCTAAATTATAAAAGCTTAAGCTCAAAGAAGGAAAATCATATCTAAGCTAAATTACAGAAGCTTGAGCTTAAAGGAAGGAAAATCATATTTGCTTGGTTTCAATTCAATAAGTCTTCCACAATTTTCAAAAGTTATAAACAATAGCATAAGATTCTAAATCCAATAAACAATATGTTTATTTTGAAGCTTTGTACCCAATACCTCTATACAATCTAATGTAACTAGAATAAACTAAAAATAATATTCACAAAGAATTTATGTGATTAAGCGAATCACTATAAAATTTTGTGTATTCTTATTCTTTATTTTATATTTTCCAATTAATTTTATCTCTGCCCAAAAAGCTTTTAAAATTTTCAAAGACTACATTGAATCCTCTTCCTTCTATAACCCAACTATACTATATATTAAGTAAGCAAACATTACATGCAGCATGCAACATATAGAATAAAACACATGAATATTCATATTATGTTAGCTTCAAATTATGTACATATCTTCTCAACATATAACTCTTTATCAAACATAACAACATTTCAAATCAGTTAAGGACTTAACCCTTTACGAAATTGTTTTATAAATTGAATTCAAAAACAAATTTTAAACAAGTTTTGAAAGTCCAAATCAATTATATCCTAGTAAATTGATATGAATTCAGTTAACTTATTTGGATTTGAATTGAGCATGATACTCACATCCAAAAAGTGGTTGACTCCGAAGAGAACAAAGATGTCGTAAAAGGGAGAATTACTTTTCATTTCAGTTTAAATACTTCAATTTTTATTAAAAAGTAAGGTAAAAACATCACACTTCTAGTATATGAATTCTGTTTCCCAATCAAAATATCAAAGTTAATTTACTAATAAACAAGGACCATATATTCTCATGATTTTGAATGCATAAATTTAAGACGTCAAGGTATAGTTAAAAGACAATTGATTGAAAATATGTTCTTTTAACTAAATTATCCTTAACATAAATACTTTATTTGTCTTTTCTACATTTGTTTTTCTCTTTTTCCTTTCACCCTGAACCAATAATGCATTTCGACCATTTTATCCTTTAAACTAAACAATACAACAAAATGCTTACCATTTTCTTTTAAAACAATCTAAAGTTTGATATATCTAACCATGAATTTATTAAAGGAATTAGCTTCTTATTTTTATTAAATTTAACACTCGCCAGATATCAATGAGTATTATATCATTTTTTATTTTTAATTTAAGTGTAGTAAGTAAGAATATATTTTTACCTTACAATTTATGATGAATACAAAACTTTAGGAGATATGAAAGGAACTACATTAACCTAGAATGCATTCGAAAGTGTATTTAAGAGTGTTTAACACAACTACTGTTGATATAAAATAATATGCCAGGTAATTGGTTTTAAAAAATTCTTATTGAAATCAAACCACCCATTTACGAAAATTAAGAAAAGATACTCACCAAGTTAAGTACATTTTTTTTTAATTAAACTACACTTTTAAGATAATTCTAACTCCATTTGGGTTAGTTAAGAACCGAGATGTATATCCAATTTGGCAGGCTTCATATTTGAAAAATATAACTGTTTATTTTTATTAATGAATCTACGGGAAAAAAAATATTATTAATATTTCTCTAAATACACTAATTAAGTTAAAGAAAAACACATTAGAATGTTTCTCTAATCACACTAAAACATATTACATATAAAATACTTACACTTTTCTCATTAAAAAAAAGCACACTATAAAAAATTCATCCAAAGTGAACCATCAATCATCACTCTCAGCACAGTTAACACATCTTTTCAAACAAAAAAGAAAAAATAAAGAAGAGGAAGCAACACAAGTCAAAGAAGCTAAGTAAAACCATAGAAGTGTTTTCCACTACAAACAAACCCTAACAAAACTTCGCATGCGAGTCAAGTTACTAAACATATGATACCACATAGCTTCATACCCAACATTTTTCTTATAAATCCACTCTCAAATAACACTAAAAAATCCATCTTTCGAAAACATCAATTCATAGACATTACAAACAACCTTAAACACAACCAAAATGGCTTCAACTCAACCCAACAACTTTTCCTACCCACGTTTCCCTCCTCCACCCTTTCAACCCTCCACTCCTCCACCCCCACCACCTTCACCCTTCTTCAACCCTCCACCACCACCGCGTTCATTTCCTCCTCCTCCTCCACCTTTTAGATCGCCACCACCGCCATTAAGGTCACCGCCACCACCCAAACCATTTTCTCCTCCACCCCCAAAGGTGAGCCCACCGCCGCCACCTAGTCCCATTCGTCCTTCTCCACCGCCACCACCTCGACCGGTTCGTCCTCCCCCACTTCCTCCTCCTGCCCCTCTTGTACCTCCCCCACCCTCTCCAAGCAACCCAACAGTCATAATAGTGGTGGTGGTCTCACTGGGTGGCCTCTTGTTGCTCACAATGGTGGCTTTTGCTCTCTTCTGCTGCGTTCAGAGGAGGAAGAAGAAAACGCAAGGAAAGGAAGTGATTCACTTTGATGAGCAGAAAAGGATACAGGAAACCATCGTGCCTGGTCCCTTCGGACAAAACACAGTGGTGGTAACCGTTGAAGATAATGTGCATATCGATGAAGAAATCAAAAAGAGTGAGAAAGTTGGTCACGGTGTGCATGGTGTGCATGCCAAATCATCGTCTCCACCTGGAGCAGACGAAACTACTTCTAGCGGCATTGTTGAAGTAGCAGCAACTCCTCCTGCACCTGATCAACATCACGAAGATCCTCATCATCACCACCTTCAAAACAAGCCGTGATTGAAACATTTACGAATGCCCTTTCGTATTGGAATTCAAAATCCTTGTCTAAACACTCCTAACAAGGATCGTTTACTTGCCCTTATTAACTCATTTCAACGAATAAATAAATGTCATTAATTTTTTTCTTTCTTATTTCGCGTGAAAATCCCCTCCTTTGTAAAGTTTGCAAGTTTGGATTTATCGACTATGAAAGTTTATGTTGATACTGTTTTATTTAGTTTTAGGCTATTTATTTGCTCTAGTTATAGGTTATTATAATTAAAGTAAAGATTTAATTTAATTTTAGTAAGTAAATGAATATAGCTAAATTCCAACAAGATTAATATTAGAATGAATCTAATTAATATTCTATATAATTATACGGACGTTGATGTTTTAAGGATGGCATCAATTTGAATTAAATTGGAAATATTAAGGATGAGATATGTGGTCTATTTATAAATGTTTTAAAGAAATTATATTTTTATCCATGGGAAGTGGATTGACATGGGAGTGGTACGAGACGAGCTTAAAGTGATGTATGAGAAAGAGTTTATTATTTGTTAGAAGAGGGATGTTAATTACAAAATACATGGAAAAATTGTTAAAAGAAGGAGGTTATTATTTGTTATCCATCAAGACATTATGGAAAAGAAAGTTTGAAACTATTTAATGAATGGGTTTCTCTAGAAGACAACATAGTTTAAACTTCTCAGTTTCCAAACTGCAAATAACAAAACGAGGAACAATAATTATGTTCATATTCACCAATTTCTTTCATTTGTTCATTTTCTATCTTATTGGTAATTTGCTTTTTTTTTTCTCTCTCTCTCTCTTTATTTTTAATTGATTGTTTTCAATTAGTGTATCATTCTTATTTTTGTTTTTATTTAATTTCAATTGCCATCCTTTGTTTATAATACTTCAAGAACTTTAATTCTTTTTCCTTTTTTAATTTCCTTCAGTTTATGTTCTTGTTAAAGACACGGATGGCCTATTACTAATCAAGTACATCAGACTATCTCAGTGTAAAATATTTTAATTATAATCAATAAAAATAAATATTTGAATTAGTCATTGAATTAGTTTTGAACTTTTTAACATGTGTTTTGTTCAGTAGAATTATAATTATGTTTAAAACCTTTTTAGATTTTGTATTTTAGACAATAGTATGCTTAATTAAACAATGATTATTCAAATAAGGTTTATATTTGTTTGATTCTCACTTTGATGGAAAAGTTTTAAGTTGGTATTGGTTTTTAAAAAAATTAATTGCATCTTAACTTTAAAAAAAATGTCTCAAATAGATCATTTAAAAAAAAAAATACTATCAGACATGCTACTTGTTGATCTATGAGTTTTTAACATTCTTTTTAATATTTTAAATTCTTTTTTACAAAAATTTTGTTGCCATGTGTCATGTCTATAGTGTGACATGTACTATGTGTAATGTAAATGTTAATATTAAGTATTATTATCCATTTCTAAACTGATACCAAATTTATTATTTGTGTAAGGATTATACTAATATTAAAAATGACTTTTTAACATTATAACTTTGATGCATTTTAATATAAATATTAGTATAATATTTATACAAATAATAAATTTGATCGCAAGTCAAAGAATACCAAATTTATTATTTATATAAATGGTATTACTTAACTTATTATTATAAAAAACATGGATTAATAATATATTAGTTTTAAATACTTAATTATTTTCTAAAAATATTTATACTTAATTAGTTTTAATCTTATAAAAAAACATAGATTAACAAAACATAAATTAATAATATATAATAATGTAATATGTTAAAAAGTCATTTTAAATAAAAACATCATCTAACCTTTATGCAAATAATAAATTTGGTCTCAATTTATACAAGAACAACATTACTCCATTTTGAGAAAAAAAAATTAGGACTAAATTGGATCAAAGAGACATATATAGATTAAATTGAAATCAATTTGAAACTAACACTAACAACTAACAATGTCACGTGCCACACCAAGGTCGGACACATAACAACAAAAAATTCTGCAAAATTATTCTTAAAAAAATTAACAACCGCATATTGACACATGATATGCCATTAACGTTGTTAGTATTTTTTAAAAAGACCTAATTGGGACACTTTTTTTTTTAAAAGTTAGGAAACAATTGAAACTTTTCTAAAAGCAGACCGACTTGAAAAACTTTCCCACCAAAGTGGGGACCAAGCGAGTAATTAGGTCTTTAGTTAAATTGAACATAATAAAATTTGTAAGAATTTATTTTATATATTATAGTATTTAACATATTTGTATACTATATATGGTTAGGTACCCTCGATCATACCATTATTGGTATTATCCTTGGATGATGCAACATAGATTATAACTGAATACGTCCTAAATGCCTACACCTAACTAAACAGTCTAGTTTGTATTGTAAAAGACTACTACTAGGTTGCCTGACCAATACCCATTGATCTATCAGAACTAATACCTATGATGCACCAACTACTCTACAGTTGTTATCAAGATATGATCAAACACACTCGCTCTACTAAGGTAAATAGGCCACAAGGCCCAAGCCTAGGCCCATCTTGGTAAAACCTCAAAACACAATAAATATTATTATAAATAGCATAATATCCGAGGCATTTTATTCACGATATCATTAATTTCACATTTATTACTTTGCTGACGTGAGAGGTTGGCTTAAGCGTCGAAATGTCTTTACAGGCACAACTTCCATTCCTTTTACGGAGAACGAGTACAAAGGAGAAGGATGAATACTTTAAAGATGAAAGGTTGGAAAAGTTGATGTGAATCCAAACTGGAAGTTATGTTGAGTTCTATATTTCCCAACTCCATGCTACCGAATTCCATGCTGTCGAGCTTTTATGTCGTTAGACTATTATGATTTCTACTGGGCTACCAAAAGGTCGAGCTTCTATAATGTAGAGCTCTTATGCAAAGCTTCCATCTTTTGTACGTGTTCATGATTAATGGCTAGTTAAGTGGTAGGTTGAGATTTATTTCTTTTAGGTGACTTTTGGTTGTCACAATTTCGGTTATAATTGTCACTAAGTAGTTGGATCATTATTAGTTTAGGTGGAATGTAATTGGAATTAATGTGATTCAAGAACCCTTGGTTGCATCAAAGGACTTTCCCATCCTCTGTGTGTTGTCTCCCTTAGAAAGAGTGGTTCTTTCCTTCCACCTACACATTTTTTGTCTTGATTTATCCTGTGGTCATATATTTCATTCTACGTGCCCAATTAAGTGATTCTTGAGCCTAGATTGAAGTCTAGAACGTGAATTTTCACCTCATTTTAGAATCATCTATATCAGAGTTCCATAGTTCATGATATTGATGTTTCTAAAATATTGTTCACCTTCTCACTATTTTTCCAAATTTCTAACAAGGTTCAAACCCTAAAATCCTAAATCAGCCCTTAGTTGTATCAAAAGACTTTCCTTGTAACATCCTAATTTAGAATGTCACATGTAAGTAAAAGAATGCTATTTTTTAATTAAGATAAATAAAACTTTGACACCATCACAATATAGTAAAAAATTTTAAAATTTATTATGTCGTAAAATTAATTAAAACTCCCAGATATAATAATCAATCTCAATATATTTTAGAAGATTATACTAAAACTCTTCAACAAAATTTATTTAAAAGAAATAAAGTTTGAAAACCTAAAAAATAATTCTCCACTTGTCTCTCGATCTACACGACATCATCGACAATAATCTCTGTAACATCATGTGCTCCCCTATAAATACGATCACGCAGGCAGAAACCATCACCACAAATTTAAGGGTAAGCTAACAACATCAACATAAAAAACACATATAATAATACATTTCTTCCATTTAAAGCCTTATATTATGTTGAGTAGCTTCCGTTGAATGTATCACTAGAGTTGTTAGCCTAAGAAATCAAATGAAGACAACTTGTGAGGAGTATAAATAGAAGTGAAGAGAGATAGTGATGGAACCTTCTTCAAGGAGCTTGATGAGGTGTCCTATAGTAGCTTGCAGAAGACTTGATTTGATAAAGGAAGTGAGATGTCAAGATTGGTTTCGGGAAAGCTCTTAAAGGAGGTTTTACCAACCTTGCAAGAAAGGAGTTAGGAAGAGTCTTAAAAGAAGATAATGTTAAGAGTCTGACAGGTGTATCAAATCGTATCAAGTATTAATAAACGGTAAGTCCGAATATCGTTTTCCTAGAGACTCATAGGCCTAAACGTTCATGTGATTTCTTGATTATTTAAGACTTGGATAACAAAAATTAGGGTTTTATAATGCAAAAACGATAATTAAATATGCATGCAAAGGTTTTGATCAATTGACCAAAAGATAACGCAGGGTGAATGATGTATGAATGAATTATGTTGTTGGGGTTTATGATTTCATCCTATCCACTCTCATATATCTAAGAATTTGACTTTTTCATTAATGTCAATGCCACTTTCTGATTTACCCTAATCCTAATGTCTTGGTGAAAAGAGACTACTCCTAATTACTAGTTTACAATGTCTTGTCTCCCTTGCAATTGATCATGCATTACATAATTCGCACAGAAGCTTAAGGCAATCGGTCCTCCTATACCTTTGTCTAGGTAATATTGCTACCAAGAGAATTCCCTCATGTCTAGACCTACCCACACGTGTCCATATAGATAGAATAAAAGATTATGCTATTGAATAATGTCTTAAATAAAGCATGCAAATATAATGGAGGAAAAAGCCTAACAATTAATGAATAAAAACATATGAATAAAGCAACAACTCAATATATGAGAGTTTCAAAGGATTACATCAATTCCCCAACAACAATTGAGGTTTAGTTAGCCATTATCATGGTGAAACTAGATGGAAATAATGAAAAAAATGAAAAGATAAACCAAAGATTTGATAAATTGGAGCTCCCGCATCCAAAATCCGCCTCGAGGGGTAAAGAGAGTGTTTATGCGTCATTTTTGTCAAAAGATACCCCTTCTGGTTCGTCTTAGTCTATATATAACACAGAAAAATAATAGAACTTTTGCCCAGGCACAATAGTACATCGCCCGGCGGTGAGTGTGATACTTAGAATAACGCCCAACGGTGTCGCCCAGGCGAAATACAGTGAAAACCTGGTCTTGAGTCCACCGCTCGGTGGTGGTTTCACTGCCCTGTGCTCCTTGCGGCACAAAACTGCATTTTGCTTGACTTTTCAACATTCTGGTTGACTGATTGACTTTTCTGGTTGACCAGTTGACTTTTCTTTATTCTGGTTGACTTTTCTGCACTGCAACTCCTTGATATTTGAACCCTTCTTTCAAATCATTCCAAAAACCTACAAAATCAAGGGACTTTAATGATAAAATCATAAAGCATATCCTCAACTCTCTTATTCACAAAACTAAAGCAAAATCATGAGTCCAAGCAAGTTTCTAAGTAAAAAAGGGTGCATTAAGTATCAATCTTAAGTATAAAAGTAACGACTTTCAACCGTTATCACAGCCCCAAACTTAGAAATTTGTTTGTCCTCAAGCAAAACAAAATGTAACTCAGTTTTCAAACAATCAATACAATGGATTAACACACTTCAAGTCTCTTTCTTCCAAGATAAGTAATCACTCTCAGCTTATCAGAAAAATATCAGTCAAGATGTACAGATGCATTACTTCAATTAATCTATATGGTGTTCACATAATCACAGTCTTTCCAACAGATGCTATTATCATGAATGACCAATTAACCAAGCACAGATGCAATCATGTATAATTAGAACTACTCCTCACCAAGGAAAGTGTTTGACTTAAGCACACAAGTGTATATTGAGGTGACTCATTCTCTCTACTATCACAATGTCACACAAATTAACTTTTCCTTTCTTTTAACCACAATCAATCATACTCAAAAGCAAGTTATCATCACAAGGACTTTCCATGGCTTGTAACGTGGCTGGGCTAAGAAGAAAATTGGTTTTTCTGGATCACAAAATCCTTAAGTTTAGAGAGTTATTTGAAAATTTATCATTCAAGTACAAACTCTCTTTAAACAACCAATCTCACTCATTCTTAACTTTCCCCTTTTTTCATTGAGCTTATCTTTCTTTTATTCTATCTTTTCTATCTTTTTCATCTTTTTCATGCTTTGCTCAACACATTAGCTCAATGCTTATCTTTTCTTTTTCAACTTTCCCAACAACCCCAAACTTGAACCTTTATCAATACCACACAATAATTCTCAACTTAACTCAAGGTAAAGATTCTAAAAAAGGGTTTTCACATATTGTTTAAGGCTTAGGTTCAAAAAGGGTAGAACACATTGTGTTTTTTATTTTATTGGAACAAAATTTATGCATTGGCTAAGAAAGGGCTAAATCAAAAATGGCCTTGATCATGTGACACATGCAATCAAGTGATTTAATCATAGAAACCTGGGCAAAGTCAGTCATGCTTTCAAAGTAATAGCAATCATTCAATCAAAAACTCTGGAGTTCAAAACCTCACATATACTAATTTCAAGTTCCAATACATAGATACACATCCTGCCCTGTATCACAATCACAATCATATCATCATGCATCTGTTCGCACATATTGTGAACCACCACCTGTGTATAACATCTCATATATCATCTCAACATCAATCAATATAAAAGCATCATCAAGCACACTCATCAAATCATCATCAACCCATTGCGTCAGATATAAGTTTTAAACCAAGTACATCAACACCTATTCTAAAAACAGAAGCAAATGAAGCATAAATTAAAAAGATAGGTTTAGAAAACTGGGTTGCCTCCCAGGTAGCGCTTGTTTAACGTCACGAGCCTGACCCAATAATCCTCCAGCATCCTTTAGTAGATGCACATCTTTCTCATTAGCACCCATCAATAAATGCTAATCTTTCTTATCTTCATCAACATTCATCAGTAAATGATGTCAATGACACCCATCATTAGATGCCTAATCACATAACATCCCTTGGTAGATGCTATTATGGCAACATCCATCAGTAAATGTTGTAGCAACATCCATCAGTAGATGCTTTCATCACTGCCATCAGAAGCAGCATATAACCTAAGAAAAAAACTCAAACACACAAAGAAAAATCAAATCCAAACCGCACAAATAATCAATTAAAAAGAAAAAATCAGAAACTGTGTTGCCTCCCAACAAGCGCTCTTTTAACGTCAGTAGCTTGACCTAGTAAAGCTATAACACCCATCAATAAGTGTTGGCATTCTCCTTGCTTGATAGTCTTTTCTTTTTCTTCTTTCTGTTGAATCTCTTCAGAAAGTTGATCAAACCAAGCACCTATTTCCGTGTCTCAATCATAGGAAATTTAATCTCTAATTTCTTGAAGATCTCCATAAAGCACATAAATTTATTTTCCTTCCTATGATATTTCTTTTGATGAGGAAGGGGTTTTTAATATGATCTTTTCTTTCTTCCTCTCATCCTTTTTTTCTTACTCTTCTTCTCTCTCAACTTTCTCTTTTTCTTTTTTCTTGCTTTCTTCTTTATTTTCACACATTTTCTCTCTTTTTCTTTTCTCTCAACCACTTCCTTTTCCTTCTCCTCATCTCTATCTTCCTTACTCAACCTTTCTGTCTCTATCTCCTCTATCTTTTCCTCACCTCTCTCTATCTTTCCTTTTCCACAATCTTGTCACTTCGAGTGATATTGGCTTGACACTCCTCCCTAGGGTTAACCTCAATATTAACCCTAGAACCCAATTTCTCAATTAAGTGACAAATCTGCATCTCCATCCCTTTGAATTCGCTTCCCTGTTTTTTTGAGCGGAGATGAAATTTTGCATAATTTGTTCAAACATCTCCTCCAACCTGTTGATTTTCTCATTTAAAGCAGATACCTATGGCCATAGTTGTTGAGTGTCCTCCAACATTTCTGTTGGTAAAGAGGGTTGATGTTGCCATTGGCAACGTTGTTGTAACTCCTCCATGCTTTTGATATAAGATAAACTCTCATCCATGACCCGTTGAAAAAGTTCGTCAGAATTTGTGTTCTCCTTAGGTGGAGTGATTTGATACTCGACAGCTTGCCCAAATTGACTTTGATCCATGTTTAAGTGAGGTTCCCATCAGTGGTTGAAATCATCTTGGTAGAATTGAGTTCCCATATAGTTAAATTCTTGTCCAAACTGCATCCTGCAAACATTAGGCACAAAACACTAGAAAACATTTATTAAAACAAAAATAAAAACAAACATAAAAAATCAAGTCAAAGGTAATCAATAATCACACTACTAGAATAGTTAAACCATGAGTCTCTGACAACGGCGCCAAAAATTTGTTAAGAGTCCGGCAAGTGTACCGAATCGTATCAAGTAATAATAAACGGTAAGTCCGAGTATCATTTCCCTAGAGACTCATAGGCCTAAACGTTCATGTGATTTCCTGATTATTTAAGACTTGAATAACGAAAATTAGGGTTTTATAATGCAAAAACAAAAATTAAATATGCATGCAAAAGTTTTGATCAATTGACCAAAAGATAACGTAGGTGAATGATGTATGAATGAATTATGTTGTTGGGGTTTATGATTTCATCCTTTTCACTCTCATATATCTAAGAATTCGAGTTTTTCATTAATGTCAATGCCACTTTCTGATTTACCCCAATCCCAATGTCTTGGTGAAAAGAGACTACTCCTAATTACTAGTTTACGATGTCTTGTCTCCTTAGCAATTGATCATGCATTACATAATTCGCACAGAAGCTTAAGGCAATCGGTCCTCCTATCCCTATGTTTAGGTAATATTGCTGCCAAGAGAATTCCCTCATGTCTAGACCTACCCACACGTGTCCATATAGATAGAATCAAATTATGCTATTGAATAATGTCTTAAACAAAGCATGCAAATATAATGGAGGAAAAACTGTAACAATTAATGAATAAAAGCATATGAATAAAACAGCAATTCAATATATGAGAGTTTCAAAGGATTACATCAATTTGCCAACGACAATGAAGGTTTAGTTCACCATAATCATGGTGAAACCAAATGGAAATAATGAAAAGAATGAAAAGATAAACCCTAGATTTGATAAATTGGAGCTCCCGCATCCAAAATCCGCCTTTGAGGGGTGAAAAAAGTGTTTTTGTGTCCTTTATGTCAAAAGATACCCCTTCTGGTTCGTCTAGGTCTATATATAGCACAGAAAAATAACAGAATTTTGGCCCAAGCCCAATAGTACACCGCTCAACAGTGGCTTACCGCTCGGTGGTGAGTACAACCCAAGCGAAAAACAGTGAAAACTGGTTCCGAGTCCACCGCCCAACGGTGGTTTCACCACCTAGGGCTCCCTGCGGCACAAAACTGCACTCTAGTTGACTTTTCAACATTCTGGTTGACTGATTGACTTTTCTTCATTCTGGTTGACTTTTCTGCATTGCAACTCCTTGATACTTGAACCCTTCTTTCAAATCATTCCAAAAACCTACAAAATCAAGGGAATTTAGTGATAAAATCATATAGCATATCCTCAACTCTCTTATTCACAAAACTAAAGCAAAATCATGAGTCCAAGCAACTTTCTAAGTAAAAAAAGGTGCATTAAGTATCAAACTTAAGTATAAAAATAACAGTTTTTCAACTGTCATCAGATAACCTAGATGATCTTAGAGAAAATGAACTTAAGTTTCACTAAAATTTATTTCCAAGATGAGATTATAATAGGAGGAGATCTACTTTTATAGGAAAAGGAGAACCCTTTAGAAAAGAAAGAAGTACATGCACTTGAAAGAGGTTCGTTGAACTACAAAGATCCTATAAGCTTCCTTTGTCCAAGGAGAGTGAATGAGAGTCTCCTTCTTTGAAGACCATCCAAAGGAGATGTATCTCCTTCCTTCTGTTGAGATTGTTGACAACACAAGCTCTATATCAAACTAGTTTTTGATGATGACAACACAATGCTTAATAACGGTACACATGTTACAGTATTACATGTTCTTAATTCTGAATTAATTATCATATCTGCTAAACATGTTTTGATGTACTGTGATGTATGTTCCTATGATTAAATGTGTGATATATTTGTGGAACATGCTTGTATGAATATGTGGAATATGATCTGGTTGATTAAAAAAAATTTATTTCATATTTCTGGAAGTAAAAGATCACGAGCACCTTTGTGAACTTATATTTGTGTAACAAAGTTCTAGTCCAGTCGAATACACCTATAATGGATTCGACTATTCTAAAACCTTTGTGCAACTTTTGAGAATCAATGTTGTGTGATAGTTTTGAGTTGAAAAGAATTTCAAAGTGTTTTTACATGTGTCAGTCGACATTGTATATTGCATATTCGACTGTGTTATTGATATGTTTTGGAATTCTGTTATGCTTACACGCTCCAATGACTATATTTTTAAAAGTTAATTAAGCATTGATGACTTGGTCAACTGTAATGAATGTGTGTTGATTTTTGTTGACTAAGAGCGTCTGTGTTGACTGTCTGTTATAACTGTATTAATACAGTCGACTGAATTAGTAGGCTATTCGACTGAGAAACAATATGACTGACATAAAACTATAAATAGACAGAACGCGAGTTGTTCTGAGACTTTTGACACTCTGACACTTTCATTTCTTGTTTCAGATTGAATTCTCTGTGTTATGCTCCAAGAATTCTCTAAGACGACAATAATGATCTTTCTTGAGAGAGATTCAAAGGGAGAAGACTTATGCACTGATTATGTGATTATTATCTGCACGAAGAAGGTGCTTCTTGATTGATCTTTAAAGGCTTGGCATCCTGTAAAGACTGCTGCGTTGATTGAAGGCTTAGCATCCTGTGAAGTCTCCTGTGATAGGCTTGGCATCCTGTGAAGAGTGCTGGTTACATGTTGAGGATTGTTTGACGTGGGTTCAGATTGTAGAAGAGGGGATTCTTGCTGTAATTCTAGTTTTGTTGTGCAACTATATTTTTGTTGTGGGTTAGAGAGGATATTTATATTTTTGCGTGAGGCTTCTATAAATTCCTTTTTGTAAAAACCGCAACCATTATAGTGCATTTGCTTTCTAGATTGGAAGGACACTGGATGTAGGCATTGTTGGCCGAACCAGTATAAAAACCAGTGTTTGATTTTCTCTATCCCTGCATTATTTATTTCAGTCGACTTTATCTGTTTAGCAGTCAACTACTTTTTTCCGCTGCATAGAAATTTTCATTGGTTGCATTTCAAGAAAGATAAAAAAGCTTTATAGTTTTGTATAAAGATTGCGAAAAGATTTTGTTTTTGAACTAACACTAATTCACGCCCCCTCTTGGTGTAAAATGAAGCCTACCTGTTTCCTAACAATTGGCACCAGAGCTGGTTTTCATAAGATATTTGAAAATTTAGTCGACTCTGTTTTTATCTATTCGACTATAAAACCTGGGGATGTCTTCTAGTTTTCAAACTTTTGGTGAAGGTGCTTCAACAAACAGACCACCTCTGTTTGCTGGTGAAAATGACCCCTTTTGGAAAATTCGAATGCAAATCTTTCTTGAATCGCAAGATAAGGGAATTTTGGATGTCACTTTAAATGGTCCATATGTGCCTTCAAAAACTGTTGATGATGAAACTGTTTTAAAACCTTTTACTGAGTGGACTGCTGATGATAATAGAAAAGCTCAGTACGATGTTAAAGCTAGAAATATAATTGCCTCTGCACTGACAATTGATGAATTTTTCAGGATATCTCAATGCAAATCTGCAAAGGAAATGTGGGATGTCTTAGAGGTAACTCATGAAGGCATGGATGAAGTCAAGAGAGCCAAAAAGAACTCATTGATACAGGAGTATGAATTGTTCAGATTGAAGGCTGGTGAAAACATCTATGATGTGCAGAAATGATTCACTCACATTGTAAATCATCTAATGGCTCTTAGAAAAGTATATGATAAGGAGGAAATCAATATCAAGATTCTGAAAAGTCTGAACAGGAATTGGCAACCAAAAGTCACTGCAATCTCTGAATCCAAAGATCTTACAACTATGAACATGGCTACCTTGTTTGGAAAGTTACGGGAACATGAGTTAGAACTTTGTAGATTAAAGGATGAAGAGGAGATTGAAGAAAAGAAGTCCATTGCTCTGAAAGCCTCAAGCAAGAACAACACAGAAACAGACATGGATGGCAAAGAATTGATGACCTTGATGGTAAGAAAGTTTAGTCGACTTAGGTAAAATGATAGTCAATTGTCTAACCATGCGGGTCAAAGCAAAAAGAAGAGCTTCAGTACAAATATTGTCCAGTGCTATGAATGTGGAAAAGAAGGTCACATCAAGCCTGATTGTCCTGACTTACAGCCAAAGCAAAAAGGAAAGAAAAGATTCCCTCAAGGCAGAAATATGAGAACAAAAGGAGCTTACATTGCTTGGGAGAACTCAGATTGTGAGAAATCAAGTGATGAAGATTCTGATCAAGAGGAGGAATCAAATCTGTGTTATATGACAGGTGTAACATGGGACGACTATTACAGTGATGCAGAAATATCAAATGAACCGGTGGAAGTCAAATATGATCTGCTGCAAGATGCATTCAAAGAGTTACATGCTGAAGCCATGCGACTACAATACAAGGTAAATCGACTGAGCTCTGAAAGAAGAGACTTTGAAAATAGAAGTAATAACCTTGTTGCAGAAAATGAAAGATTAGAAAAAGAATTGAATGAAGCTTTGTTATCTGCTAAGAATCTAGAAGTTAAAACTGTTACTGTAGAAAAAGCATGTGAAAATTGTCCTACTCATATTGAAAAGATAGATTACTTGACTAGCACGCTAGCTAAGTTTACTCAAGGTAGAGACAACTTAGATGTTGTTTTAAACTCATATGGCAGAATTATAAATAGGTAAGGAATTAGCTACAAAGCTCAATCTAATAGAACCAATGCTAGGAAATTTATTGAGTTAAGCAAACCTGCTAGAAATGCATGTTTTTATTGCAATTGTATTGGTCATACTGTTAGAAATTGTTATTATAGAAATGTTGTTATTCCCAAAGGATTATGTGTTGGATACCAAAGGAACATGTAACAAGGATTAACAATCAAGGACCCAAAGTCAAATGGGTACCAGTAACCAAAACTTAATTGTTTTGCAGGATATGCAGCTGATGCAGTATTGATCTCAAGGATGAAACAACTATGGAACATATAAAAAATCTTGAGTATCTACAACTGGTAAATCCGTATCTATCTGTTGCATCCTGCACATATTGATTGGTTGTTGTTGTATGATTGTTTGTGATGAATGCTTAACTGTTTGATTGATTGAATTTGCTTGAAAATGATTTTCACAAGTCACAGTCGACTCCAATATTAATTCAATTGAATGAGTTACATGACTTTGTGTAAAACTCTGTTTTTTGAATGTCAAAATTTAGACATAGGGTTCAAGGATAATCATTGGCGCCTTTTCCTTTTGTAAATGGATATGATAGTATGAGGCATTGACATACACCTTGATAAACAAAACCCTTATTTTGATTCTGGTGAAACGCTTCCTTCACACTGCTCAAATGGCTACCTCATCATCAAGACCAGGAAAGCATCCCATGTCCGCAAGAAGAGAGGTTGATCCCTCTGGATGGATCAATGATGATAAAACCAGAGAAAGATTTCTCATTTTGTGGCCACTCAAAGAAGTTGTCAAACATCAAATGACTGAACTTGCTTTGTTTGAACAAGAGAAATTCATGTTTCCTGATGACCTCAAATTTCAAGGCCTTAACAAGTTCATTCAAATGAAGGGTGATTGCTACAATGAATAAGTGGAAGTTTTCTACTACAATGTCAAAGAAGTTTTTGGGAACATTCATTCACGGGTAAAAGGTGTAAACATCATTATCAATGATGACATATGGTGGAAGTTCACCGGGCTGAGGAATGAAGGAGAGCTGTCTCACAAATTTGACTGTCCACGATACAAAAAGATATGAAAAACAAAAATGTTCAAAAGCTTCATGAGATATCGAGGAAGATATAACAAGGATAAAGGGTTCTTATTCAAATGGGTTGATAAGGAATAAAAAGTTGTTGCCTTCATCATAGGTCATATCCTATTGCCAGGAAGATACAACATCACGAAACTTACTCCTGTGGATGTTTGCTTACTATACGCTATTGAATAAAGGATACAAACAAATTGGGTTGCTACTTTTAAAGAACACATCCTAGAAGTAGGAACAGGTGAATGACACAAGCTTCCATATGGTGTGTTCATAAGCAAAGTCCTGGAACATTATGGTGTCAACCTCACTGGTGAGAATAAACAAACATGTGGCAAAGAGAATATGATCAGAAAGGCCACTCTAACTTGCATTGGAATGAAGAGAACTTCTCAAGGCTGGATATTCAGTTATGAAGATGACTCCCTGAAAAGAAAAGAATCATCTGTGAATCAAGACAGTGATCAAGAATTTGGTCCACCAAATTCGGAGTTTGAAATTCGAGTAAATGACAGGTTTAAGAGGACATCAAAAAGGATAAACGTCTTCAACAATTCTCTGACCACTCTAAATGAAAAGATGGACATCATGTTCAAACATTTTATTGAGATTTCGTCATCATCTGAAGAATCTGAAAGAAGGGATCTAGACGATATTAGTGAAGAAACCACTGATGAAGAAACATCTGAATCAGAATAGTGTTTTGTTTATCCTGATGTGTTTTGAGTCCTAGTCTATGTTTTCACTTGTATTATGGCCTAGAATGCCACATCTTTTGTTGTTTCCTTTGTTTTGTTTTGATTTTCCTTGTTCCAATCCCACCATTGTAATATCTTTTAATTCAAGGAAATGAAATTACTCTTTTGAATCAATCCATTTACTTAATCTGATTGAATAATATCTTATATACTGGTTGATTGATTCGGCTATGTTTTGTTTGAAGTCAACTATGCTTATTCTGTCATACATCTTACATATTGACTTCTATTGTTATTTGGTAATAATTCTTGCTTAACCATTATGCTTGATCTAGAAAAGGTTGTTGAAAAGTTTTGCAGGAAGGACATTGCTTTGGAAATCTACATTTGGAATTCAACATTTGCAAAAGCAATGCATTCGACTGATGATTTAAAGCATTCGACTGCGTCAAAATGGGTTAACAATTCCATATCTGCATTCTGGTTCTATCTTTACTGTCTGCTTAAATCATATATAATCTGCTATTTTCTCTGATTTTTATGTGTTTCAATATCTGAATTGAGATAATATTGTGAGATTGTTGAAGCTTGTATCATTGCATATCTATGTGGTTTGATATTCTAACTTTGATACAACTCTGTGCTTAAACTGTTGTTAAATCTGTGATATTATGCATTGTGCACTTGAATTGATTTTATTACTCATGCATAATTACAGGGGGAGTATCACTGTTTCATACATATTTCATCACACACCTACATTTTAGGGGGAGTTTATATTGTTTTGTGATGAAATTGTGATTTTGAGAGCATCATTGTATTTTACAAACTGCATATCTTTTTGATGCATCTCTATTTTCAAAAATTTGCATAAATATCTGAAGCATTCCTTTTTTGTTAATGGACAAAGGGGGAGAGATACATATGTGAGTATGAGAGCATGCATAAATGCTTTGTGAAAAGGGGAGAATTATCTGTCTCATACTTTATCTGCTTGATATTTTGCTGTATATGCAGAGTTACTGAACTATTTTAAGTGTTTCTGATATATGTTATTACTTTGTCATGTGCTGAATTGTACAAACATGGTTGAGTTATTAATCATGGTTGTGCATCATAAAAAAAGGGGGAGATTGTTGAGATTGTTGAGATTGTTGACAACACAAACTCTATATCAAACTAGTTTTTGATGATGACAACACAATGCTTAATAACGGTACACATGTTACAATATTACATGTTCTTAATTCTGAATTAATTGTCATATCTGCTGAACATGTTTTGATGTACTGTGATGTATGTTCCTATGATTGAATGTGTGATATATTTGTGGAACATGCTTGTATGAATATGTGGAATATGATCTAGTTGATTAAAAAAAATTTATTTCACATTTCTAGAAGTAAAAGATCACGAGCACCTTTGTGAACTTATATTTGTGTAACAAAGTTCTAGTCCAGTCGAATACACCTATAATGGATTCGACTATTCTAAAACCTTTGTACAGCTTTTGAGAATAAGTGATGTTTGATATTTTGAGTTGAAAAGAATTTCAAAGTGTTTTTACATGTGTCAGTCGACATTGTATATTGCATATTCGACTGTGTTATTGATCTGTTTTGGAATTCTGTTATGCTTACACGCTCCAACGACTATATTTTTAAAAGTTAGTTAAGCATTAATGACTTGGTCAACTGTAATGAATGTGTGTTGATTTTTGTTGACTGAGAGCCTCTGTGTTGATTGTCTGTTATAACTGCATTAATACAGTTGACTGAATTAGTAGGCTATTCGATTGAGAAACAATCTAACTGACAAAAAGCTATAAATAGACAGAACACGAGTTATTTTGAGACTTTTGACGCTCTGATACTTTCATTTGTTGTTTTAGATTGAATTCTCTGTGTTAAGCTCCAATAATTCTCCAAGAAGACGGTGGTGATCTTTCTTGAGAGAGATTAAAAGGGAGAAGGCTTATGCGCTGACTGTGTTATCATTATCTGCACGAAGAAGGTGCTTCTTGATTGATATTTAAAGGCTTGGCATCCTGTAAAGACTACTGCGTTGATTGAAGGCTTGACATCCTATGAAGTCTGCTGTGATAGGCTTCGCATCCTGTGAAGAGTGTTGGTTACACATTGAGGATTGTTCGACGTGGGTTCAGATTGCAGAAGAAGGGATTCTTGCTGCAATTCTGGTTTTGTTGTGTAGCTATATTTTGGTTTTGGGTTAGAGAGGATATCTATATTTTTGCGTGAGGCTTCTATAAATTCCTTGTTGTAAAAACTGCAACCATTATAGTGCAATTGCTTCCTGGGTTGGAAGGACACTGGATGTAGGCATTGTTGGTCGAACCAGTATAAAAACCAGTGTTTGATTTTCTTTATCTCTGCACTCTTTATTTCAGTCGACTTTATCTGTTTAACAGTAACTGCATTTTTCCGCTGTATAGAAATTTTCATTGGTTGCATTTCAAGAAAGATAAAAAAGCTTTATACTTTTGTATAAAGATTGCGAAAAGATTTTGTTTTTGAACTAACATCAATTCACCCCTCTCTTGGTGTAAAACGAATTTCCTAACACCTTCCAAGGTAAAAAACCTCTCCTGAGGCCGAAAGCTAGCCCAAATGTGACACAAAAGTACTTTAAGGCCCAAATTAACCTAACTTGATGCTAAACCTCTTTTGTAAGGTAAACAATCTAAAAAAAGTTCTTGACCTAAATACAAGTCCTAAAAGAAAGATGTGTACATGAATTACAAAGGATTTTAAGAAAAGGAAGAAACTAATAACTAGTCCTCCACAAAAATAGACTTCTTTGAGGTTTATCTTCATCTTTCATCCTTTTTGTCATTGCTTTAGTAAAAGGTCCAATGTGTCTTCTATATAATCCTTCATTAATTTGCACGAGGTTGATTGGAATATTATAATATAAGATAATTTAAATTTTGTTATTTTCTTTTTCTCATTCTATTAAAAGAATAATTAGATTCTTTTATTCAAATTTTAGGTTTGTTTATTCAATTTTTTTTTTATTTTTCAAATTTATAAACCTAAAACCAAAATTTCGACTAAATAAAAATTTTTTTGTATTTTTTTTAATTAAAAGTAAATAAGAGATAACTTTAGGCATTGAACACAATAGTGTTAAACATTCAATATAGTAAATGTGCTTGACAACTATGTCAATTTGATATCTTATCATAGGTTAAAATAAAAAGATATTAGGGTGTTTCGGTAGGAATTTCAAGGACCGAAAGCACTAATCTCGATGGCGTGATTCTGCTTCCTTCTGATGCGAAATCTCCAATTGCCTTCACCGTCCGTTCTTCAGACCGTCCGTTCTTCAACCTTTGCCCAAGAGGGGGGTGGTACCTGTAAAGGTGCTCCGACGATCAAGTCAGATATCGGTATAAGAAGACCCTCTGTCCTCAGCAATTAGATGCCTAGAACGGAGAGAGGGTAGAACTCAATCAAGTATGAGAGTGTGGGTGTGGGAATCAGTATAGTGTAGGCTAGATTGTGCGTACCTTGTTTGGAGGCTTTTGCTCTTTATTTATAAGCTTTGGATCAATATAACAGAATAAAATATAAACAGAATGAAATATAAACAAACTTACCTGAAATATCTCTGTTGATATATTATCTGATACGAGATATATGATATTATATGATACTGTTTCTTTATTCTTATGTGTGACGCTATGGGCCTTGAGCCCATTAAAACTGGATCGGGTTAATAACTCGGCCCTCTTTGACTGGTTAGCTTGACCGTTCGGTGTAACCGGTCGTGTGAGATATACTACCGTACATCATGCCCCCCAAGTCCAAAAGAGGGATGAGGCTTTAGCCTGGCTTGACTGTAGGACTTTAAAGAGTGTTGGGAAGGATAATGGCCGAACGGTGTGGAACAACTTTGCTTTTAATGTCGATGCCCGTTCGTATTGTTTGAGGTCGTAGTGGGAGGTGAACTGTCCTGGGTAGTTTTGTCAATATAAATAAAGCGACGTCAGTGCAACGTCGTTTATCTTTTAAACATAAAAGTGGACCTTCCCGCGTTGTGAAATTGGCAGAGTCGCCAGATTAGAACCGTTAGATCTCAGGCATCTAACGGTGTAGGTCGTGTGACGGTTTTGTAACCTCCACGCTGTTAAAAGTTTAATGATTTTGGAAACAAACCGTCATTTCGTTGTCATTTCCAGCGTTTGGCTTCAGAGGTTTTCGTCTCGCTCAAGCGCTCTGTACTGCTTCGACTGCCATTTCCAGGTAACAATGGCCTCCTCCTCTTGTCCATGCTCTGTCTGATAGTGATAATAGGAATCGTGATGATCCGTCTGTGTCCTGTCGTAGAGTCGTAGGGTCAGTAGAGTCACTGTTAAGTGGCGACAAGGTTTTCGTTAATGGTGGGGTTGAGGTAGAAGATTCTGGGCAAGAATGTGGGTCTTGCCCCCTGGATTATTCTTGGGCATCCCGGGAAGTAGGGGATCAGTATACCATATTTATTAATAAAGATATACTATCAGGATGGGTAGAAGATAATTGCATCCTTCGAACCCTAGGTTATAAGGCAGCTTTGAACTTAGTGGCATGTAAGAAGGGATAAAGGGTGTTCCCCGGAGAAGAAGTTGCCGGAGAGGGCTGTTTTTATATTTATGTGTGTTTATTTCATCATATGTATGTTCGACTTCCGTTTACTCGGTTCCAAATGGAGGTTCTGAAATGCTTAAACGTAGCGTCGTCCCAATTACATCCTAATAGCTGGGCATACATTCAGGCGCTCGGTGTATTGTGCCAAGCCTTAGGTATTAACCCAACGGCCAAGATTTTCCTGTATTTTTTCAAAAGTCGACCGAACACTAAGAAGGGGTGGGTTTCCCTTAGTTCTAAGGCAAAGGACGCCATATTCAACCTGTTTGCCGAGTCGTTTAAAGACTTTAAGACCCACTTTTTGAAAGTGTCAATTAAACCGAGGGGTAAACCATTTTTCCTGAACGATGATGGTAGTTCTAAGTTTCCCCTATACTGAACTAGAAATCCCCGAACTTTGACCTCTTGGCCCCAAGAGGATATGACTGATGCCGAGAATAGGGACCTGGATATTTTGATTAAACTATCCCGTCGGTTTTCATCGAGGAAGATGGTGAATTCCTTGAAGTTCAATGACCGTAAGTTGAGGGTTTCTGGTAGGTGTCTGTAGCTAAATATTGCTTCTTGTGAGATCGAATATCTGTATTGATTGATTGTTTTGCTTGTGTAGAACTGATGGCGCCTAAGAGAGACTGGTATGGTAAAGTTCGTGCTTTAAAGAAAGGATCCGGGTCATCGTCTGGTCAAGCTGCGTCTGTTACCATTGTGCATGTGGATGACACTCCACCTTTGCCCGAGGAAGTGTTGGTGCGAAAGAGAAAAATTGCTCAGGTTGAGGTGACCGGTAAAGGGAAGGCCGGGACCGAGATGGGGGAATCATCTCCCAGCGCTGAAAGAACTGTTACCGAGAGTGGGGAACCGTCCGAACTCCGCCCTTTGGCCCAAGGGATGTGGGACCCTAGCTTCGATCTTAGACATAAGATCGAATTCCATTTTGATGCTGCAGAGGAGAAGGTGATGGCTGCTATGTCGGAGCAACAAATGTCGGAGTTCCTGCTTGACGCTATTCTTCGGGCTGGGGCCGCAGCTTTCAAAATGGCGTATGCTTCCAGTAGAGGTGAAGTTCAGAGTGAGGTAACTCGCCTGCGAAAGGAATTAGAGGAGCTTGATGCTGTTCACGCAGTTTGCGAGGAGAAGGCCGAGGAAGCTGCAAAGGCTTTTGCAGAAGTTAAGAAGGAAGTGGAAGGGCTGCGTACGATCGGTCACGAGCTGAAGACCGAGCGGGATAAGGTGTTGAAGGACATGGAGGCGGCCAGGGAAAGAATTGCGAGGCTGAATGAGATTGAAAAGGAACGAGAAGAGTTGGAAAAGGCAAATGCCGCACTGAGGCAGGAAAAGATGGAGTGGAAATTGACCGAGGCTGAGATGATGGAAGCCATTGATCATGAGCATACGAAGGGCTTCAAAAAAGCGTTGAGACAAATGAATTTCCTGGCCAAAGTTGATCCTGCTGGTTTGGGTTTTGACATAGAGCAAGACATCTATGAGGAACATATGGTGCCAATCGACGACATTCCAGAGGGCACCTTTACAGAAGAAGGCGACCCTGTTGTGGTGTCGGCCGGTCAAGAAGCTGGAACCAAGCAGAATGAAACAGCCAACACAGAGGCCTGAATACTTAGGATAATTTTCACATCTTTTGTTGTAATCCCTGTGGGAGCATCGCGAACATGTTGCTCTATTGCTATTTGGCCCATGTGGGCATTTTACTTCTGAATTTGAACTTTGTACCTTTGGTTTTTGATCATATGTTGCATGTTTGTGTGTTTGCCAAACTTTACGTAGGACTTGGTCGATTAAGACTTGGTCGGTTGTGAATGTTGAATTCATGTTTGTGTTTGCTTATTGTGTTGCCGCTCGCTCTGGAAACAAATAGGCTTGATCGGACCAATAACGGTCGGTTTAGTGTAAGTAGTGGACAGTATAGTCCCTGAATGATTAAGATCCGGTTGATCTTGATGTATCCGTTTAGTCCGAGAGTCGGAGATCCTCGATGTAATTGGCGAACGTTGTAGTTTGTGTACGATCAAGACTCGGTGGGTCTTGATGTTTTTGTTGAACCGAGACTCGGACGGTCTCGGTATAATTAGCGGACGTTATAATTCGTATAGAACCAAGACTTGGTGGGTCTTGATGTTTTTGTGGTACCGAGACTCGGAGGGTTTCGGTGTAATTAGCGGACGTTATAGTCCGTATAGAACCAAGACTCGGTGGGTCTTGATGTTTTTGTAGTACCGAGACTCGAAGGGTCACGGTGTATTTAACGGGCGTTATAGGCCGTATAGAATCAAGACGCGGTGGGTCGTGATGTTTTCGTAGTACCGAGACTCGGAGGGTCTCGGTGTATTTAACGGGCGTTATAGGCCGTATAGAACCAAGACTCGGTGGGTCTTGATGTTTTTGTAGTACCAAGACTCGGAGGGTCTCGGTGTATTTAACGAGCGTTATAGGCCGTATAGAACCAAGACTCGGTGGGTCTTGATGTTTTTGTAGTACCGAGACTCGGAGGGTCTCGGTGTATTTAATGGGCGTTATAGGCCGTATAGAACCAAGACTCGGTGGGTCTTGATGTATGTGTTGTACCGAGACTCTGAGGGTCTCGGTGTAGTTAGCGGACGTTATAGTCCGTATGCATTATAAATAATCTGCAAAAGGTGTGATTGGAATACTGTATTGAAATAATACTGGATAAAAAAGACAATTGGTCTGTGAAGTATAATGAAAAAACAAAACATTAACTATAATAAAATTTGAGATGGGTGATATTCCAAGTATTTGGAATCACTTTGTCGTCCAAGTTTTCCAGTTGATAGGCTCCATTCTTCAAATCTTTGTTGATTCGGAAAGGTCCTTCCCAATTATCAGCCAGCTTACCGTGGGATTTATTCTTTCGTGCATCTCCTCGCTTGCGCCAGACAAGATGTCCTTCATTGAAATACAGAGGCCTGACTTTGGTATTGTATCGCCTGGTTATCAGTCGCTTCTGTGCTTCATTCTTAATCAGTGCAATTTTGCGTCGTTCGGGCAATGTATCAAGATTCATCCGCAGTTGTTCTTCGTTGAGATTCATATCTTGCATATGCCGTCGAAGGGATGGTTCTCCTATCTCGACCGGTAACATGGCATCTGTACCGTACGTGAGGTTAAACGGGGTTTCCCCTGTTGATCCGTGTGGTGTACAACGGTAGGCCCAAAGTACTTCAGGCAGCTCTTCGACCCATAAGCCTTTAGCTTGTCCTAGATGTTTCTTTAACTCGGAGATGATGGCCTTGTTTGCGGCCTCCGCCTGCCCGTTGGTTTGGGGGTGTTCAACAGAACTTGTGACGTGTTTGATACCAAGTCCTTGGAGGAAGTCTTCTAGCGTACGGTCAACAAATTGTCGACCATTGTCAGTAATGATCTTCTGTGGTAGGCCGAATCGGCAAATTAGGCGCCAGATGAAACTTTGTACTTTCCGAGCGCTGATTGTTGCAAAAGCCTCTGCTTCGATCCATTTGGTGAAGTAATCGATGGCTACCAAAAGGTATTTGCACTGTCCTTTTGCGAGCGGTAGGGGTCCAGCTATATCCATCCCCCATTGAGTGAACAGCCACGGGGATATGATGGCCCTTAATTCGGACGAAGGGATCCGAGTGTCGTGGCCATGGGATTGGCAGGAAATGCATTTTTGAACAAACTCCTTACAATCTTGTTCGATGGTGGGCCAGTAAAAACCTGCTCGTAATATCTTGGCTCTGAGTGTTCTCTTTCCTGAGTGAGAGCCGCAAATTCCATGATGTAGTTCCTCCATGACGTACTTGGCTTCTTGGCCGGATAAACATTTCAACAGAGGTGTAGTGTATTCGCGTCGATAAAGATCGTCTCCTACGAATGTGAAGCGGGCAATTCGTTTGGAGTCGACCGCACTCACCTTAGCGCCTTGCTCTTGCTGGATCATTAACTGTATTATATTATGCCGCTAGTTAGTCGAAGGGGGAGTAACACTGGTGGCGCATGTCTCCAAGAGGGGTTGCTCTAACTTGGTTTTAATAACCGAGGTAAGTTGGGAATTTCCTTGGCTGTGTGTTAGCTTGGAGAGCAAATCTGCTCGGGAATTTTGCTCCCTGGGAACATGAATAATTCTGAAAGTGTCGAACGCTTTTATGAGGTCGTTGACCTTATGATAGTATCGCAGCAGATGGTTGTCTTTAACCTGGAAAGTGCCGTTAATGTGCCCCACGACCAACTGAGAATCCATTCGGCATTCTAGATGTTGGATGTTGAGTTCTGCTGCCAACAATAATCCGCTGATGAGGGCTTCATACTTCGCCTGATTGTTGCTGAGCTGGAACGTGAAAGATATAGCCTGCTCGACAAGAATACCGTTCGGTCCTTCCAATACTATTCCGGCTCCCGCTCGTCGTTTGTCCGAAGATCCGTCAACGTTCAAATTCCACATGGATGGTTCCATTGCAGGGGGTAATTTAGCTGCAAAATCCGCCAAATGTTGTCCTTTGATGGAGCCCTGTGGCTCGAAGCGTAGGCCGAATTCGGATAGTTCAATAGACCATGAAACCATCCTTCCGGCCAAGTCCGATTTCCTGAGGATCTTGGCGACAGGGTGATCGGTTCGGACGACCACTTGATGGCTTTGAAAATAGGGGCGAAGTCGTCAGGCCGCATTAATCAAGGCCAACGCCACTTTCTCCACCTGTGAATATCGTTCTTCGGCTCCCTGCAAGGTTCTGCTAACAAAATAGATAAGTTTAAATACAGGTGTTTCCTGTATGAGGGCGGCACTTACCGAATGACCGGACACTGAAAGATACAATTGTACATCGAACCCTTCTTCCGGACGGCTCATTATAGGCGGGTTGGTTAATATATTTTTTATGGCGGAGAAAGCCGCCTCACAGTGATCGTCCCAGTGTCGAGGAACATCCTTCTTCATGTTGTTAAGTATCGGCTTGATTTGCTCGGAAAGCCTCGGTATAAACCGTGACAAGGCGGTGAGGTGTCTGATTAGGCATTGGACCTCTTTGAATTTGGTTGGGGTTCTCATCTCCAGGATTGCTCGACATTTGTCCGGGTTGGCCTCGATTCCCCGGTTTGTTAGCATGAACCCAAGAAATTTTCCTGCTGAAACGCCGAAGGTGCATTTAGACGGGTTGAGGCGTAAACCGTACTTTTTTAGTTGCTGGAAAACCTCCGTCAGATCTCGTAAATGCTGTTGATGAGAACAGCTCCGTACGACCATGTCATCCACGTAAACCTCCATGCACCGTCCGATTTGATTGTGGAAGATTTTGTCCATGAGTCATTGATAAGTGGCACCTGCATTTTTTAAGCCGAATGGCATTACCTCATAACAATAATTAGCTTGCTCGGTGATGAAGGTCGTGTGACTTCGATCTGGAGCATACATTGGAATCTGGTTATATCCCGAGTATGCGTCTAAGAAACTGAGTACCGTGTGACCAGAGGCGCCATCCACCAGACGATCAATGCTGGGGAGGGGATAGTTGTCCTTAGGGCAGGCCTTGTTTAGGTCGGTGAAATCTACACACATTCTCCATTGACCGTTTGATTTTTTAACCATGACCACATTTGCTAACCACGTGGTGTATGTTATTTCGCGGATGAATCTGGCCGCGATCAACTTGTCTACTTCCTTTTGTACCGCCGCCCTTTTTTCAGTACCGAGCCTTCTCTTCTTCTAAGCGATTGGTCGCGCTTCTCGAAATATGGATAACTTATGAGTGATAACCTCGGGGTGGATGCCCGGCATATCTGAGGCGCTCCAGGCAAAGAGGTTGTTGTTAGTCCGTAACAGAGCTGTGAGGTCGCCTTCATTCGCAGGTGTGAGGTCAGCTCCAATATTAGTAACCTGTTCCTTATTCTTCCCTAGGACGATCGATTTGATCTCCCCCTGGGGTTGAATCCGGTCATCTGTGTTGGTCCTCGGGTCTAGGTCGACCAAAATGGTTTCGGGCCTACTCTCTCTTTTGTAGGTAGCGGCTTTTAAGGAAGCTGTGTAACATTGCCGAGCGGTTTTCTGATCTGCTCGAACGGTGCATATTTCACCTTTTCCGGATGGGAACTTCATCGCTAAATGTGGGGTAGATACGATTGCTCCAAAGGCGTTCAGGCACGGGCGGCCAAGAAGAGCATTGTATGAAGCATTGGCTTCCACCAACAAGAAGCGTACGCGGATTTCTCTGGATTGGTCGCCGGTACCCAGGCGGGTCTTTAGGTCGATATATCCCCCTGTGTCAACGCGTTGACCTGCAAAACCAACAATCTGTTCATGAAAAGGTGTTATGGCCCCCTCAGTCAAGGCCATCCGCTGGAATGTTGTCCAGTAAAGAATGTTAACAGAACTTCCTTGGTCGATTAGGACCTTGCTCACGTCATATTCCGCAATCCGGGCCGTGATGACATGGGATCATCCTGTTCTGGATCGGGGGCATGGAAATCCCTGTTGGTAAAGGTGATGTCCGGCATTGACAAAGGGTTCAGGGCTATTGTATGGACGCTGCGCAAGTTTCGCAAGTGTCTTTTACGAGCTGAAGATGAGGCTCCTCCTGCAAAACCTCCTGAGATGGTGTCAATACGGCCTTTTGGGGTCGGGTCTCGCTTTCGGGATCTGCTTCTCGAACGTTCACGAGGGTGTTCGGGCTTTCGTCGCGGTGGCTCAGGACTCCTCCTGAATTTTCTGGGGGAACGTTCCCGTTGGGGGGAACGTCCTCGTTGGCATGTCTCTGTTTTAACAAATTCTCGCAGGTAGCCCGCACGGACTAATCTTTCTATCTCATCTTTAAGCCCTTGGCAACCCTCGGTGGAATGCCCTTGGTTGTCATGAAACCGACATATCTTGGATGCGTCCGCGTCCCTGGGCGTACGCCTTTTGTGAATGGTAATTAGATTGGCTTGGAAAGCTTTGTCAAACACCTTGTCCCTCGGAGCCGTAAGGTGAGTATAGTGGTCGTACCGGGGTCCGAGCGGGGCTTTTAGTTCTCTGCGAAGGGGCCTTTGATTACGACCTCTGTCATCTGCGCGCTTGTCATCACGCTTGGCATCTGTGGCCGGAACTTCGATCTTCTTCCGGTAATGTCTTTGGTCCTCCATTTTGATAAATTTGGTCATTCTTTCATGCAACTCTTCCATAGTTTTTGGTAATTCAGCATACAGGCTTTCTGAGATAAACCCTGGTTTGAGGCAGTTAGGGAGGTTACTGATGATGAACTCATGGGAGACACCCTTCACTCTCCTGGCCGTCTCCGAGTACCTACGCATGAACGTTCTCAGGGGCTCGTCTCTCCCTTGTTTGAGATTGACGAGTTCGGCAGCGGACACCCTTTCCCTCCGGCTGGCAGAGAATTGCCTTTTGAAAAGCGTGGTGACAGTTTGAAAGTTGTCGACAGAGTTTGGAGGAAGAGTATAATACCATTCCAGGGCTTCGTCTTTAAGGGATAGGGAGAAGGCTCTGCATTTGACTGGATCGCTGTTCGAATAGAAAGCCATGGAGTCGATGAAATTACGGAGATGGTGTTCTGGATCCGTTGTTCCATCGAATTTTTTGATTTGAGGGGGCGGCCGGTCGGGCATTTCAGTCTGCATAATCTCCTCAGTGAAGGGTAGCAGTTCAGGTGATCGTGGTGGAGGACCGCTATCATCGTGATGGTGGTTATTTCGGCCGTTGCGGCGGCCATGATTGGGGTTGCCAGTGTGGCTATTGTCTTCTGTTACTTCTTGTTGTCTTTCTCTAAGTTGGGCTATTTCTGCAACGAGTTGTTGGTGCGCCTCCTGTTGCTGGAGAATCATCTGGGTCTGCTGTTCTAGTTGAGCCTGAAGTCGTGTTAGGAGCTCTGTATGATCAATACCGTCCATGCTTCGGGTGGTCACCATTGGGAGTCTTCGCTTTCGGCCCCACGATGGGCGCCAAAATGTTTCGGTAGGAATTTCAAGGACCGAAAGCACTAACCTCGATGGCGTGATTCTGCTTCCTTCTGATGCGAAATCTCCAATTGCCTTCACCGTCCGTTCTTCAGACCGTCCGTTCTTCAACCTTTGCCCAAGATCAAGTCAGATATCGGTATAAGAAGACCCTCTGTCCTCAGCAATTAGATGCCTAGAACGGAGAGAGGGTAGAACTCAATCAAGTACGAGAGTGTGGGTGTGGGAATCAGTATAGTGTAGGCTAGATTGTGCGTACCTTGTTTGGAGGCTTTTGCTCTTTATTTATAAGCTTTGGATCAATATAACAGAATAAAATATAAACAGAATGAAATATAAACAAACTTACCTGAAATATCTCTGTTGATATATTATCTGATACGAGATATATGATATTATATGATACTGTTTCTTTATTCTTATGTGTGACGCTATGGCCCTTGAGCCCATTAAAACTGGATCGGGTTAATAACTCGGCCCCCTTTGACTGGTTAGCTTGACCGTTCGGAGTAACCGATCGTGTGAGATATACTACCGTACATAGGGTAATCTAAATTTTATAGTTCAAATCATAATCTATTTGGATTCACGAATCTATTAAATTATATTATATCTTTAATATTTTTCTAATAAAAATTAAAGGTAATTTAAAGATTAAAAACTAAAAATATAACTTGGAAAACAAAGATATATGACAAATTTAAAATGAATAATAATCATAACAAATTAATTCAAATATTCAATCAATCAAACAACCCGAAAACCATAGTTTCATAAAAATTATATTTAAATTTAAATTATTAACCGATTTAGAATCTCACTATTATTAAATCCAATTCACATTTAATTATATTACGAATTCTAATTAAAAAAATACAAATTAATATGATAAAGAGAAAAATTAAAATTTGAAAATACACACATATAAAATTAGACATGATAGATACCTTATAAAGTGAAAAACAATTTGTAGAAATTTATGTACAAACATGTTGACATAGTATGTTAATCCATTGGACTAATATTAAAGTGTGTTTCTTCAAACTTGTATATCATACTCTTTGTTTTTAGTTTTTTACACTTAGTATAAATTATATAATTTTTTTTTCTCGATACGTTTTATATAAATTTATATTAAAAACGTATATAATAAGGTTTAATACAACAAAATATATTTATAATTTATATAAATAAGGGAAGACAGAATTGTTGACATAAATATAAATAGAGGAATTGTGTTTAAATTCAAATATATATACAACTTGAAATATTAGTCTCAAAACAATTAAATCATAAACTAAAAATAAAATCAAATGGATATTCATTATCTAGAATCCACCTTTTACGTCGTATATAGGGATGAAAAAATATTCTGCATTTGTGAATATTTGTAGATAAAATTTGTCGTGAATAATTGATACTAGCAAGTAATAGGTACCCGCGGATGATAGATAATTTTGTATGTGCTCATTAATGAATCAGATTCGAGTATTGTAATATTAGTACATGTAAGTATTCACTAATCATTAAGGTAACAAAACTATATTTTTATCCTTGTTAGGTTTAAGTTGTTGAAATTTTGTTTTTCACTTTTAGCCGACATTTGTGCTCATATAAGGGATTTTCGCTTTATTCCCTGCCATGAGTGTTGATTGGTGACTCTGCCCAGATCTAATACTACCTCCGCTACGACAAGCTCACCAACAACAAGGTTTTCAACAAGGATATGACAGTTATTAATACAAAAAACGTTGAAGGAATATTACTGAAGATCTTTAGGCCATCGGTAAAGGATTGGTAAATTACCGAAAGCCATTTGGGTCGTCGGTAAAGGTTTGATGAATTAACTTACCGAAGGATATGTGACCCTCGGTAAGGTGCTCGAGTAATAGACTCCAAAACTTGGGTTTCCCCTCGCCTAACTGTCATTTTTCGAGCCAGACACTTTCTTTTTCTTTCTTCGAGAGCCAAACTTGGGTTTCCCCTCACCAGCATTTTCCCCTTCGTTCACCAGCATTTCACCAGCAGAGGCCCTGTACATCAGCTAGTCTGGCCGTCAGCCACCGTGTTGGTGATTGGCTGTGTCCAAATCACGTGTCCGTGATTGGGTGTGTCACAATCGCCATCGGAGTTCGTCCATCGCAAATGTAGGTTCAACGCTTGGTTTCGCAGTTAAACAGTGAGTTTCACCGATTGTCATTGAGGGGTGGGCTTCCACTTGTTGTGACGTGTGTGCTTCTTGCAGAGTTGTTGTTCAAGGGTTGGAGGGTTGTTCTTGGAGGGGTCTTGCTGGAGTGTGGTTTGTGCGTGTGAGCGAGCATGTCTAAATCATCTTGGTGGAGGTTTTGGGTTGTCTTTCTTCTCTTGCCGTTGAGGTAAGTAGGTTTGTAATTGAACCTGAATGTGTTTTGCCCTTTTTGCTGGGTAATAGGGTGTTTTTGATGATTAATATATTTCCAGGTAGGTGAAGTTGGTGCTCTTGTGTTTGGCTTGCTTTATTTTGGGTTTTAATTGCGTTTAAAATGGGGAAGTTGAAGTTTTGTTAAGATGGAGCTGATTTTGGTCACTGGTTTATGTGTTTGAATGCTCGATATCCATGAGTGAATGTCCATGATTGTGATGCTTATAATTTTTAGGTGTCCTTAGTGGTTTATTTGTGGAATTATGGTAGCTGTTTTGGGCAGATCATAAGTGGTTTTTGATGAGAAATTTTATGAGCATGTGTTGATATTAGTGTAGGACATATGTTTGTTGTCTTTAGTGTGACCTAGACTCTTTAGTCTAAGGACACTCCAAAAGTGTCACAGACAATATTTGGGAATGTTTGTACCTCAACATCTTAAAAGAAGTGATTATATAGAAGTTAGCTCATGACAAGGTAGTGGCTAGTGTAGTCCTAATCAAATTTGTTAGAAACGAATTCCTAGCACATCCCTTCCCTAAGGAGAGTATAAACATCCCTTCCCTAAGGATACTAGGCCATTCCATTTTAAATTGTGGCTCAGTCAACAATACAATGGCTTATACATGATCCACAACACTGTTTTAAGTTTCTTGGTCCACATGATCAAGTGCTTCTCCATGATCCAAGAAAATATGAAATAAAAAATAACAATAACTTGCTAAAAGTAAATTATCATATTCATAAGAAATAAAATATCTACCTATATTTCTCGTGCCATACTACTTGAAGGAGTGGACTTAGTGGTATGTGGATTTAAGACAAACACAAATGCAGAAAAAGATTCCATGTCTGGGAAGGTCTGAAAAATAGACATACCATATTAGAAAAAGAAAAAGGTATGAATATTGATGTTGTAATAGAAGAGAATATTGTTAATTAAATTACCTTCCCAATATTCATATGATTCAAACTAGTTGATGTTATTATGCTAGATTGACCAGTATTCACAGTAACCCAGCATTCCATCAAAATAGTTGGAACTTTCATATTTAGTCATATCATAAAAGATACACTTCAGCTTCAACCACAGAAAGAAGTGGAGCAAAATTAACTAACCTTTGGGTTACATAACCACAATAGTTGAGACAAACATTGTGATAGTCATCCTTGCGCTCAAGATCTTCAATTTCCCACAACTGGGAAAGAAAAAAATAGAAGAATTTGAAGATTGTATTGGTTTCTCCCATAACCAAAAGGAGGAGAAATGTTTAATATGCAAAGTTAGTAACCAAACTCTACGGAGAGTTTGCTTCCATTTGAAGTTCAAAATTTAGCTTTTAAGACCAATGCTACAAAAAGCTTAAAGACATCTCTACCTATAACACAACAGTGAAGAATAGGTTAGATATTCAAGTTTGACAACTTAAAAAACAGAGGAGATTAATGCAAAAAGACTGGGTGTAGCTTTCAAAAATTTGAGAGTGAACCAGTATAAAAGGATTGTGTGATCCTTTCTCTATCTTTACTATTCTTTCATGAATATTTTGATATGAAGGCTTGGGAATGTTTGTACCTCAACATCTGAAAAGAAAAGTGATTATATAGAAGTTAGCACATGACAAGGTAGTGAGTAGTGTAGTTCTAATCAAATTTGTTAGAAACGAATTCCTAGCACATCCCTTCCCTAAGGATAGTATAAAAATTACAACATAAGTGCTTCATCTATTATGAAATTTTCAAAACATCCACATATGACTGATCCTCTTGAAGAGAGTCTTAATCATTAGCAAAATTAGTTAAGAAAAATCTGTTTCAGCAACTTGTTTTTACCAGAAACATGCCTAAAATTGGTGGTTTGATCAGTGAAAATGCATAGGGCCGTATAAACTCAAGTTAGTTTTGCATTAACATGTTTATTTTATGAAAATAAACTTGTTTGAGCAGCATTGAAAGATAGATTCACAATATATTATAGTTTGACTTAAGCCCTTATGCATCCAGAATAAGCAGAAACTTGTTCGAAATCTGACTTTGTTATGGCCAAAAATGCAGAAAAATCACTCCATCACACCACCAAGCTTCTATTTCAGTGCACATTTCTTGATTCTACAACTTAAGACAAGTTTGTTTGATGATTTTACATATTTTTGAAGTGATAGAAACTCCTAATAATTACAAAATTGAAAATTGACTATTCGAGTTGCTTGAAATCTGATTTCAACCATTGCAACTGTTTTTCCATCAAGCTTTTTCACTGTGCTTGCTTTCTTTGACTGTGTCTTAGGTGCTTATAATTTTCTAACTGATTATCTTCAGTTAGCTCTAGTGCATTCGGCCTTCCTAGAGTCCTTGTTGTTGCTGTCCTCTTTTTCATCTCTTAAATCTAATTTGTGGTGCTGTTTTTGGTGCATTTTGCTGCATATTTGACTATAACAAGAGTGATTTGTTGAATCTTGATGTCTTTGTGCATTTCCAACATTTGAGCAAGTTTAAATTGCCATTTCAAAGTTGTTTGCACTGTTCATTTGGTCATTTTTCAGCCTATATGCAGAATCACCTTTTAAACCATCAAAATTTGATTTAAAATGAAAATGAACCAGTGATTTTTCATTGCAAGTTGTTTCTTGGTTGTTTAAGTGTTTGCACAGCTTCAAATTGATGATATAAACTTTCTTGAAGCATCACTTGAGCTGTTGAAACACTTCCAAGCATTTTTTGGTTTGAAACCACCATTTTCAATGTCATTTTCTGGTGCGGTGACCATTTTAAGTGTTGTTTGTCAATTTCAAATCTTTAATCTTCATTTCTGGATTGGCAAAAGTTGGTTTAGTGTTTCCAAATATAATTACATGATCTTTGCACTGTAATACAATCATAAAAAGTTGGTTTAGTGTTTCTAAATTCTGGTGCAGTGTTGGTGACATTTTCATGCATATTTGGCTATAGCAAGTATGATTTGTTGAATCTTGCTGTGTTTGTGCATATACAACGTTTGAGCAAGTTTATTGTGCCATTTTAAAGTTGTGTGCACTGTTCAAATGGTCATTTTTATGCCTATATGTAATGACCTCTTAAACCATCAAAATTGGCTTTAAAATGGAATTAAACTAGTGAATTCACATTGCAATCTGTTTTCAAATTGTTTCAGTGTTTAAACATCTTTAAAATGATGATACAAAGTTGTTTGATGCATCAATTGAGCTCTTGAATAACTTCCAATGAATATTAGCTTGCAATTGTGCAACAAAAGCTGGTTTTGAGTGATAAAAATCTGGTGCAGTAACAGAATTTTGGTGTGACTTATTTTTTTATTTTTGATTGCTCTAAAACGAATGTAGAGTCATTCTAAGGTATGTGAACATCCTAACAAGTTTAAATTACTGAAATCAAGGTAGGAAAGTAGTGAAAAGCAAATAATAACCTAAAACTCAAAGTTTGAGTATTTAGGTTCTAAAAAGTGTACTTAAAAGGTGAGAAATTGTCAATTTACCTAAAGTATACTAATTTTAAGTAAAGTAAACATTCTAACAAGTCTAAAGTTGTGAAATCAAGGTAGGAAAGTACCGAAATGCAAAGAATAACCTAAAACTCAAAGTTTGAGCTTTTAGGTTCTAAAAAGTGTGCTTAAAAGGTGAAAAATTGGCAATGTACCTAAAGTAGACTATTTTTAAGAAATGTAAACATCCTAACAAGTATAAATTAGTGCAATCAAGGTAGGAAACTTGTCAAAAGCAAAGAATCACCTCAAACTCAAAGTTTGAGTATTTAACACCTAAAAAGTTCACTTAAAGGGTGAAAAAAATCCCAATTCACCTCAAGTAGAGTAATTTTAAGTAATGTTAACATCCTAACAAGTCTAAAATAGTGGAATGAAGCTAGGAAACTTGTCAAAAGCAAAGAATCACCTCAAACTCAAAGTTTGAGTATTTAGAACCTAAAAAGTTCACTTAAAGGGTGACATATTGCCAATTCACCTAAAGTAGAGTAATTTTAAGTAATGTTAACATCCTAACAAGTCTAAAATAGTGGAATGAAGCTAGGAAACTTGTCAAAAGCAAAGAATCACCTCAAACTCAAAGTTTAGGTATTTAGCACCTAAAAAGTTCACTTAAAGGGTGACAAATTGTCAATTCACCTAAAGTAGAGTAATTTTAAGTAATGTTAACATCTTAACAAGTCTAAAATAGTGGAATGAAGCTAGGAAACTTGTCAAAAGAAAAGAATCACCTCAAACTCAAAGTTTGAGTATTTAGCACCTAAAAAGTTCACTTAAAGGGTGAGAAATTGTCAATTCACCTAAAGTAGAGTAATTTTAAGTAACGTTAACATTTTAACAAGTCTAAAATAGTGGAATGTGTTAGTAAATAGGTTGGCTTCGTTTTACACCAAGAGAGGGGGAGGGGTGAATTGGTGTTAGTTCAACATCAAAATCTTTTCGCTATCTTGGTATGAAAATTCAAAGCTTTTGATCTTTCCTTGAAATGCAAGTAATGACAATTCATTGCAGCGGAAAAACGTAGTTGACTGCTAAACAATTAAAGTCGACTGAAATTAAAGAATGCAAAGATAAAGAAAATCAAACACTGGTTTTTATACTGGTTCGGCCAACAATGCCTATTAGTGTCCTTCCAATCTTGGAAGTAAATGCACTATAATGGTTGCGGTTTTTACAACAAGGAATTTATAGAAGAACCACGAAAAATATAAATCTCCTCTCTAACCCAAAACCAAATATAGTTGCACACACAAAACCAGAATTGCAGCAAGAATCCCCTCTTCTACAATCTGCACCCACGTAGAACAATCCTCACAGTGTAACCAACACTCTTCAAAAGATGCCAAGCCTATCATAGCACGTTTCACAGGTTGCCAAGCCTATCACAACACGCTTCACAGGTTGCCAAGCCTATCATAGCAGACTTCATAGGTTGCCAAGCCTTTAGTCAACAGCAACAGTCTTCACATGACGCCAAGCCTATCAAGATCAAACCAGAAGCACCTTGTTTGTGCAGATGTTGATCAAACAGTATGTGCGAAAGACTCCTCCCTTTGAATCTCTCTCAAGAAAGATCACCACCGTCTTCTTGGAGAATTCTTAGAGCTTCTAAGACAGAGAATTCAATTTGAAACAGGACAATGAAAATGTTAGATCACAAAAGTCTTACAGAACAATTCGTGTTCTGCCTATTTATAGTTTTCTGTTATTTCAGATTTTATCTCAGTCGAATAGCCTACTAATACAGTCGACTGTACTAAGACAATTATAACAGATAATCAACATAAGGCTCCTCAGTCAACCAAATCAATACCCATTTAAGACAGTTGACCAAGTCAGTCAATCTTAACTAACTTTTGAAAATATAGTCGTTGGAGCGTGTAGGCTTAACAGAATTCTAAATAAAATAGTAATACAGTCGAATGTGTGATCCACACTGTCGACTCACACATGAGAAAACACTTTGAAATTCTTTTCAACTCAAAATCTCACACAACACAGTTTCACAAAGTCTGTTCAAAGGTTTTAGCATAGTCGAATCCATTATGAGTGTATTCGACTGAACTAGAACTTTGTCACAACAAATATAAGTTCATAAAGGTGCTTGTGATATTTTTGTTTTCTGAAATGTGGAGTAATTAAAAAACATTTTATTCCACATTTCAAGACAAGCATGTTCCACAATAATATCACATAGTCAAGCATAGGAACATACATTGCAATTCATCTAAACATGTTCAGTAGATATGTCAAACAATAAAACACATGAACATGTAATACTGGAACATATGTACTGTTATTAAGCAATGTGTTGTCATTATCAAAAACAAGTTTGATATAGAGTTTGTGTTGTCAACAATCTCAACAATCTCACGCTTTTTGATGATGCACAACCATTATTAATAACTCAACCACGTTTGTACAGTTCCACATTTGACAGCAAAAATATCATCAAGCAGAGAAAGTATGATGCAACAATTCTCCCCATATAGACTTGCTTTCATACACTCATGAATATCTCTCCCCCTTTGTGCATTAACAAAAAAGGAATGCTTTAGATATTTATGCAGTTTTGAAAAAACAGAGATGCATCATAAAGATATGGAGGTTGTAAAACACAATGATGCTCTCACAGATCACAAGTTTATTATTTAGCGAATGATGTGTATTATTTATTCGTCTCCTTTATTAAATGAACTCATGGATATGTTCTCATCTTGGTTTGTATTCTTCAGATTCCTTAAAATGAAATTGATCTTTGATTCTAATGACTTAAGCTTATCATTGATCAGTTGGAGTAGATCAATAAAATAAGTTCCATGAGGACAATCGGACATAGAATTGGATCTAAGTTGTTTTGTTGGAGAAGTCCTTCTAATGACATTTGTTATGTCAACATCTTCATCATAATGCCATCCCTTGTTACTCCAGACAATTCCAAGTGAGGCAAGAGTGTTGAAATTTATTATATCAGAACATGTATTTGAATACTTTCTTTCACTAGAGATATGTACTCCATGAAGTATTAGCATGTTACTAACCAGGACACCATATGGAAATTGTCGAACGAAGAATTGGGTGGCCTCTATCATGTGGTCTTTGAATACTTCTAACCAGTTGGTTGGTATGTTGTTCTTGATGGCACGTAGAAGATAAATTTATTCAGCAGTCATTTCGCCTTGCACCAGTCTTCCTGGAAGAATTACTTGTGCCAAAATGTGTGCAAGTAACATCTCTTTCATCTTCAAGTCTTTATGAAGTAACATGTTATCTCTTGCTTCACTTATTGGAACTCTAAGCAAGCTTCTAAACATGTCCTTTTTATCAAACCAGAAATTTATCTGAGACTCAGGTTTGTGAGAGAGAATTCCATTTGGTTTAAGACCTGTAGTCTGCAGCCAAATATCATTGCTGATAGTGATATCAACACCTTTGTCCTTTGAGCAGATATTTCCATCAACAATTCTCAAATTTTGATAGAACGTTCTAACAAGATCGGGAAACCATTCTCCATTCAATTGTAAAAATGTAGACAAGCTTTGTTTCTCAATCCATCCAGGAAACTTAAAGTTCTCTTTTTCAAATAGCCTTAGATTTAGATATCTTTGTGGAGTGACTTCCTTTGGATATCCCATATGAATTTCTACTTTGGGTTCATCATCATAAACCACTTCTTTAGTATCAGCTTGTTTGTTCATAGCAATGGACTTCCTTTTCCCTTTCTTGAGATATGAGTTGTAGAGAACATTTTTCAATTTGTTTCAAAATTTAGAGTTCAGTCAAGGGTCATTGGAAATACATGAGTAAGGTGTGTGCTAGTGTAAAAAAGAATGCAGTACTAACATCATGAATAAGAATGGCGTGAAGAGAAAAAAAATTGATCCAAGACAAGATACAAATGTATAGTCGAATGAATTAATATAAGGAGTCGACTGGGACACATAAAGTCATTTCAGCCAAATTCAATCAATCAGACCATTCAACACACAACACAAACAAGCATACAACAACAAACAATCAGTATATGCATGATGCATCAGATAGATACAAATTTACCAGTTGTAGACACTCAAGGTTTTTTATATGTTCCATAGTTGATTCTTCCTTGAGAACAATTCTGTATCAGTTGCATAACCTGCAAAACAATTAAGTTTTGGTTGTTGGTACCCATTTGACTTTGGGTCCTTGATTGTTAGTTCTTGTTATATGTTCCTTTGGTATCCATACACATAATCCTTGAGGAACAACAACATGTCTATAATAACAGTTTCTAACAGTATGACCAACACATCTGCAGTAAAAACATGCATTTCTAGCAGGTTTTCTTAATTCAATAAAATTTCTGGTATTGGTTCTGTTAGAGTGAGCTTTGTATCAATTCCTTGTCTATTATTATTTATGCTAGATGAATTTAATACATCATCTAGATTGTCTCTACCTTGAGTAAACTTAGCTAGTGTGCTAGTCAAGTAATATATCTTTTTAATGTGTGTAGGACAATTTTCACAAGCTTTTTCAATAGTAACAGTTTTAATCTCAATATCCCTAGTAGATGACAAAGCTTCATTAAACTCTTTTTCCAATTTTTCATTTTCTGCAACAAGGTCTTTAATTCTATTTTCAAAATCTCTTCTTTCAGAGCTAAGTCGATTTACCTTGTATTGCAGTCGCATGGCTTCAGGATGTAACTGTTTGAATGCATCTTGAAGCAGTTCATATTTGACGTCTACTGGTTCATTTGATATGTCTGCATCACTATCATAATCGTCCCATGTTACACCTGTCATATAGCATAAATTTGATTCCTCTTCTTGATCAGAATCTTCATCACTTGAATTCTCAGAATCAGAGTTTTCCCAAGCAATGTAGGCTCCTTTTCTTCTCATATTTCTGCCTTGAGGGAATCTTTTCTTTCCTTTCTGTTTTGGCTGTAGTTCAGGACAGTCAGGCTTGATGTGACATTCTTTTCCGCATTCATAGCACTGGACAACATTCGTGCTGAAGCTTTTCCTTTTGCTTTCACCTGCATGGTTAGACAGTTGACTATCATTTTGCATAAGTCGACTAAACTTTCTTACCATCAGAGTCATCAGCTCTTTGTCGTCCATCTCTGTTTCTGTGATGTTCTTGTTTGTAGCCTTTAGAACAATGGACTTCTTTTCTTCAATCTCCTCTTCATCCTTCAGCCTACCAAGTTCTAACTCATGTTCCCGTAACTTGCCAAACAAGGTAGCCATATTCATAGTTGTAAGATCTTTGGATTCAGAGATTGCAGTGACTTTTGGTTGTCAATTCTTGTTCAGGCTTTTCAGAATCTTGATATTGATCTCTTCTTTGTCAAAGACTTTGCCAAGAGCCATAAGGTGATTTACAATATGAGTGAATCGTTTCTGGACATCATAAATGCTTTCTCCAGCTTTCATTCTGAACAATTCATATTCTTGTATCAAAGAATTCTTCCTGGCTCTCTTAACTTCATCAGTGCCTTCATGTGTTACCTGTAGAACATCCCACATTTTCTTTGCAGACTTGCATTGGGATATCCTAAAAAATTCATCAATTGTTAGTGCAGAGGCAATAATATTTTTAGCTTTAACATCATACCGAGCTTTTCTATTTTCATCAGCAGTCCCCTCAGAAAAGGTTTCAAAACAGTTTTACTATCAACAGTTTTTGTAGGCACATATGGACCATTTAAAGTGGCATCTAAAATTCCTTTATCTTGCGATTCAAGAAAGATATGCATGTGAGTTTTCCAAAAAGGAGAATTTTCACCAGCAAACAAAGGTGGTCTGTTTGTTGAAGCACCTTCACCAAAAGTTTGAAAATCTGTAGCCATCCCCAGGTTTTACAGTCAAATAGAATAAAAGCACAGTCGACTGAATTTTCAAATATCTTATGAAAACCATCTCTGGTGCCAATTGTTAAGAAACAGGTTGGCTTCGTTTTACACCAAGAGAGGGGGGAGGGTGAATTGGTGTTAGTTCAAAATCAAAATATTTTCGCAATCTTGGTATGAAAATTTAAAGCTTTTGATCTTTCCTTGAAATGCTAGTAATGAAAATTGAATGCAGCGGATAAACGCAGTTGACTGCTAAACAATTAAAGTCGACTGAAATTAAAGAGTGCAGGGATAGAGAAAATCAAACACTGGTTTTTATATTGGTTCGGCCAAGAATGCCTACATCTAGTGTCCTTCCAATCTTAGAAGCAAATGCACTATAATGGTTGCGGTTTTTACAACATGGAATTTATAGAAGCACCACACAAAAATATAAATCTTCTCGCTAACCCAAAACCAAATATAGCTGCACACACAAAACCAGAATTGCAGCAAGAATCCCCTCTTCTGCAATCTGCACCCACGTTGAACAATCCTCAACGTATAACCAGCACTCTTCACAAGATGCCAAACCTATCACAACACGCTTCACAGGTTGCCAAGCCTATCACAACACGCTTCATAGGTTGCCAAGCCTATCACAGTAGACTTCACAGGTTGCCAAGCCTTCACTCAAATACAACAGTCTTCATTGGATGCCAAGCCCATCAAGATCAAACCAAAAGCACCTTCTTTGTGCAGATGTTGATCAAACAGTATGCGCGAAAGACTCCTCCCTTTGAATCTCTCTCAAGAAAGATCACCACTATCTTCTTGGAGAATTCTTAGAGCTTCTAAGACAGAGAATTCAATCTGAAACAGGACAATGAAAATGTTAGATCACAAAAGTCTTACAAAACAGTTCGTGTTCTGCCTATTTATAGTTTTTGTTATTTCAAATTTTATCTCAGTCGAATAGCCTACTAATACAGTCGACTGTATTAAGACAATTATAACAGACAGTAAACATAAGGCTCCTCAGTCAACCAAATCAATACCCATTTAAGACAGTTGACCAAGGTAGTCAATCTTAACTAACTTTTGAAAATATAGTTGTTGGAGCGTGTAGGCTTAAAAAAATTCCAAATGAAACAGTAATACAGTTGAATGTGTGATCCACACGTTCGACTGACACATGAGAAAACAATTTGAAATTCTTTTCAACTCAAAATCTCACACAACACAGTTTCACAAAGTCTGTGCAAAGGTTTTAGCATAGTCGAATCCATTATGAGTGTATTTGACTGAACTAGAACTTTGTCACAACAAATATAAGTTCATAAAGGTGCTTGTGATATTTTTGTTTTCTGAAATGTGCAGTAATCAAAAAACATTTTATTCTACATTTCAAGACAAGCATGTTCCATAATAATATCACACAGTCAAGCATAGGAACATACATTGCAATTCATCAAAACATGTTCTGCAGATATGTCAAACAATAAAACACATGAACATGTAACACTGGAACATATGTATTGTTATTAAGCAATGTGTTGTTACCATAAAAAACAAGTTTGATATAGAGTTTGTGTTGTCAATAATCTCAACAGAATGAAGCTAGGAAACTTGTCAAAAGACAAGAATCACCTCAAACTCAAAGTGGTGAAAAGGAAAGAATTCCGTAAAACTTAAAATCACACTATTTTAAACCTTAAAAAGTGTAGTAAAATTGAGTCATTGCAGGTCGTTTTTCGTTCTGCTGCGATTCTGTCATGTTTTGAACTTTAAACAAGTCCAAAGTGATGTATTAAAGGTATTAGAGCCATTGATATGAAGTTAGAATGACCTGTATGCAATTTAGTATATCAAACCATCATATTTGAGCCATATTCGGAACTTGCAAAGTGAATATGAGTTGCAGTAATGTTTTGTGCCTAATTAGAGTTCAAACAAGTGTATTTTGATTGATTAAAATTGTTGAAATAATTACCAAAGTGTGAGAATGGCCTAGGCACAAAATCACTTCCAAAACCACCAATTTTGAGTAAATTTTGGGAAGTAGTCAAGTTATTTTGTTTGGTTTGCTTATATTTGAGTTTTAACATGTTTGTTTTCACCAAACAAAGTTCCTGAAGTGGTTAGTTTTGATCTATAGCTGCTCTTGTGTGATTTTGAATCTTAGACCACTAGTTTTCTGCTGGTTGCATTAGTCCAATTTTTCCATTTATGAATCTGTTTTGCATTTGGACCATGGCTGAACATCTTGCAATTTTAGTCCCTTGCAGAAATTTGTTATCAAACCAGCCCACCAGGGATTGGTCTGCTGATTGTGTTTGTGTAGCTGGTACAACTCTAAATTCGGTTTGTCACTAGATACTTTTATAGCTAATTGATTGCCTACATTATGTTAATATGTATTATATATCCATGCTTTAATACATATTTGATTGCCTAAATTATGTTGATGTCTATTGTATGTTCATGTATATTGTATTTCATTTATTAGGCTATAACTTGATAAGTTAAGTAGTCATTTATCCTATGGTACTACACACATTCTCAATGGAATGAGAAGGGTGAAAATACTATAAACACTTAGAACCTACAAAATATGTGGAAGTACTCTGTAAAAGAGAACTTCAGTAATAATAAGTTGTCTCCCCCAACTTTAATACACAACCCCTTAGGATGTCTAAGGCATTTCAATACTGAGGACTTCTCTTTGCATATACATATTGTATGCTTATGATAGTAATGTTCAAATTGTCTTTCATGTTCGACTTGAGTAGTAATAGGTTTATTACTTATGTCACATGGAGTGTTGTTGTTTTGGCTAAGTTTGCCTTTGTTTGGCTTGTCACGGAAGATGACCCATTTTCCCAACCACCGTGGATGGATGTACGACCATTGTTATAGCGGAAGGAGAGGTTTGAAGGAATCTTTTGTCATTGAAGTTGAAGAGTTTGTGGAGACGGCTTGACAATATCAATATTATGCTCTTGATGGAGGGATTTGATGCCCATGCATCAAGTGCGAATGTACAAGGATTTTGAAAGATGAAGACATCAAAGTTCACCTATATAAAAATGGGTTCATGCCTAATTACACGGTTTGGACATTTCATGGTGAAGAAATTCCTTCGACCTCCAATGCAGCTAAAAATATGCTTGCATCAGGTTCAAATACTATGGTACATACATATGAGATAGATCAATTTGCCTATATGCAAGAGATGGTCGACAATGTTCTTCGTCGACATGATGAATAAGAAGCAAACAATAGTCATGATGAAGAGTCTCCAAATGAAACCACTCAGAGGTTTTACAAATTACTGACAGAGGCAAATCTACCTATATTTGAAGGTTCATCTGAGTCAAAATTGTCAGTGTCCATTAGACTCTTGGCTGGTAAATCTAATTGGAAAGTTCCCAATCAAGCAGTGGATTACTATACAAAATTGATTTTAGATTTGACACCACCAAACAATTTTATTCCGTAGAATTGTTATCAAGCCAAAAGATGTGTTTCAAAGTTGGGATTGAAAGCCAAGAAGATTGATTGTTGTGTTAATGGATGTATGTTATTCTATGACAATGACAATGGCAAAAATGATGCATTGTTGGTTGAATGCAAGTTTTGTGGCTTTCCTCGATATCATACGATGCATGCATGACAGAGGCAAAAAAAAACCAATTCCCTTAAAGTCAATGTTCTACTTGCCTATAATTCCAAGATTACAAAGAATGTTTACTTAAATGCAAACATCACAACACATGACATGGCATGATGGTAACAAAACTGAAGAAGTTTTGCATCATCCTTCTGATGGTGAAGCTTGTAAGCACTTCAATCGTAAACATCTGTCCTTTGCTAGTGAACCGCGTAACGTGAGACTTGGGGTATGCACTGATGGGTTTACGCGTACATTCAGGCGTCTGCATAACCATATTCATGTTGGCCCGTTATAGTTACCCCATACAATCTACCACCTGAGATGTGTATGAAAAAGCCTTATATGTTTTTAACGTGTATAATACCAGGTCCATCTAATCCCAAATCAGCGATTGATGTTTATTTGGAGCCTTTGATTGATGATTTGAAGAAGCTATGGAATGGTGTTTGGACGTATGATGTTTCAAGGAAGCAAAATTTCCTTATGAGGGCAGCTTTGATGTGGACTATTAATGACTTTCCGACGTATGACATGTTATCTGGTTGGAGCACGCATGGTCGATTAACTTGTCTACATTGCATGGAACATACAAAGTCATTCCAATTGAGTTATGGTCGGAAAAGTAGTTGGTTTGACTGTCATCGACGGTTCTTGCCCATTGATCACCCCTTTAGAAGAAACAAAAAGGCATTTCGCAAAGGGCAAGTTGAAACGGATATGCCCCCGCCGAAGTTGACACGGATTTCACAAAGGGCAATCTACCACTATTGCCCCCAGTCCATCATCTGTGGGCCTCCTCCTACCCCTGCAGTACACCCTCCCCCTACTCCTGCAGTACACCCTCCCCCTACTCCTACATCACACCCTCCTCCTCCTACCCTTGCAGTACACCCTTCTTCCACCCCCACAACAGAGCCTCTTCCTCCCCCTATGATTATTACCCCCACTCCTCCCCCTGACCCTACTTCTATACCTTCCTCATCTTCTACACCGCCTTCTGAGACTGCCACACCATCTGCTGATCTAGATTCAGCTGGTGATGGTGAAGGTGTTGATCCGCCCCTCCATGATCGACCATGGATTGAGCCATATGGCAAAGGGTAAGACTTTAATTCCTTTTTGAACCATTTTTATGTTTAAAGATTGTCTAATTTGAAATGACTTTTATTTCTTTATATGCAGGTTTATTCCATCCAGGGTTGCTTCCCAGGCCATCACACGATCAATTAAGGAACAGTATTTGACTCCATGGCCTACTTAGGGAGCAATACCTAAAGAGGAGAGAAAGCCATTCTGGGAGCGTTTTAAGGTGCACAACTTTAAACTAATTGCCATTCTTATTTTACAATGTTCATTAATCAATGTTTGTTTTGTTTATCATTATAGATGAAGGTGCAGTGGAAACCTGAACATCAAACACAAATTCATAGAAATTTCTAGATGAAAGCATCTCATGGGCTCTCAAAGATGTTTAGGGATGCCCGTAATGTAGGGGAGCGCCCTTACTGGTTGGGCGAGCACATTTGGAACTCTTTGCTTGCTCATTGGAATTCAGTAGAGTTTCGCAACAAGTGTGCTACAGCCCAGAGGAATAGAGCGTGTGAAAGGGTGGCACCCTGCATACTGGTGGGTCGATGACGATTCACGAGCATGTCATTCGTATGGTAAACTTTCATTACTTTTCTGTTTCTTTCATATATAACTTATGTATTTTCTATTTCATATACACTTCTAAGCTCTAGGACGGGCGGTCCGTGTTGATGAGGTCTTTGCACAAACCCATATTCGGAAGGGCACTAATGAATTCGTTGATGAAAGATCTCGTAAGACTCATGTAAGCAAATAAAATTGTTACTATTAGTAAATTCTCATTTATGTTATTGTATCATTCCCTAACATTGCTTTTAATGTTTGAACAGGAAGAATTTTCTACGAGACTTTCACAGGTTAGATCTGAACATGGGTAAGCTCCTACACCGGATGATACGAGTAATGCAGAAGATGACATTCGTAGGACACAGTGCTGGGTTGACATCGTTGGTGGGAAGAAGAAGTGACGAGTGTATGGTGCAGGACAACTTGCTGCAAACTATACAGCATCGAGAGGAGGTACTCTGAAGCACCAACCTTCTTCTTCCACCACTACTGCTGACGAGGTCGTTGTCTGCCTGACGCAGGCACTGGAGCAACGTGACCAGGTCATGAGTGTGTTGCCTTAAACTGCACAAGATCAGTCCCTTGTCCCTCCCTCATCAGTCCAGCCTTCATCAGTCCAGCCTTCATCAGTCCAGCCCTCATCAGTCCAACCCTCATCAGTCCAACCCTCATCAGTCAAACCAACAGCAGTCCAACTCACACCAATCCAGCCATCTACAGAGGAGCAGGACGATGAAGATCATTCTGATGACTATATAAATTTTTAGTTTTATTTTTTTTTTTTGATCATAGTTGTTAGAACATAGTGATGTTAGTACATTTGGATGTTATTGCTACATTATGATTTTGCCACATTATCTTTGCTTAGAAATGGATGATATTGCTACATTATGATATTGTTATAACATAATGGATGTTAGTACATTATGATATTTTTAGTACATTATGATTTTTCATCAATGAACAGATGACTTTGGGATGCACAATATACAGGTTTGTTTGTGGTTTGAAACTATTATGCAGGTCTGTCTGTGTTGTGAACATCTTATGCAGGTATGTGTGGTTGGATAAGAAATACAAATATGACACATTTTTCATTGGGTGTAACCGAAGGTTTTATCGAGGGCTAATGGCCTTCAGTAATTACCGAAGGCTTTTGCCCTTTGGTAATTACCGGAAACTTTTTGCCTTCGGTAATTACCGAAGGGCAAAAGCTGTCGGTAAACGTTTGCAACAAGGGTTTTACCGACAGCTTTTTGACCGTCGGTAAGTCGTCGGTAATAGGTCATTACCGACAGCTTATGGCTGTTTCCGAGGAACTTTGTTCTTCGGTAATGCCCTTCATTTCTGTAGACCTTGTGGCAAGACAAGTGGTGGATTTAGATTCTCATCAACGTGAACATGAAGAACGCCCGAACTAACTACTCTTTGTTTTACTTTGTATTTTGCACTCAACAAACATACTTCTCTTTCAGTACATCATTGTAAGCAAAAATGAAATTTTAAGAATAAATTTCCAAATTTACTTTTTTAAAGACAAGGGTTCATTGTTAAAGTGGAAAAAAAGTTTTTAGCATATTACATTATGCATCTTCCATTATTTTTTCCTTCTAATTTGGAGAGTGTTGATAGGGGGAGCTAAACATACCCTTTATATCTTGGTTTTTGATGATGAACAAGAGAATGATTTTATAGTTTCTTGCACAAAAAATGACATAACAATTGTTTTATCTACATGTTGTTTGTGCTTGATATGAGTATTCATTTCTATTAAATGAATCATGTATTAAACAGATTAATAATCTCTTTCTGGTTGAAATAATCAATTTAACATAGTATATAATCTGTTAGATTTCAACAGATCACTTAGTATGCTTAACAAGTGCAAACTTCTATGTAGTAATTGATTACATAAGTCATATAATCGATTAAAACAGAAAGCAATGCCATTATTTGTTTCATAAGTGAGTAAATATGTTTAGAATGAAAATTGGATTGAAAATTTGCTTAAGTACAAGATTAATCGATTACATAAGTTGTCTAATTGGTTAAATCAGTTTACTTTATTTAAATCCATTTCATTTAATAGCTTGATCTGTTATAACTGTCAATTAAATCAATAACTGGCTTATGTGCTTATATAATGGATTACATGTTCAGGATAATCTATTAAAACAGAAGCAAAAGCTTAACAAATTACATAAAAACCTTAATTGATTATAATGCGTCAGGATTCAGAAAATCCAATAAATATGTGTCTTGAGTTTTGTTTCAAAACAATCATTTGCTATCACTTTCATATACTAATGTTACATTTAGTTTTGAATACACAAGCGTTCAAGAAGTGATCTTGGAGAATCAAGGCTACATTGGTTGTTTATACATCAAGATTCTTTCAAGAAAGGTGAGCTAAAGCTTTTTTGATTTAATCTACACTAAAGGCATATGACTTGGAGATCAAATTCATCATAGACAATCTGTTTTTGTGTACTTGTACAGGTTTGTGAGGGGTTGAGAACTGTGAGTGTTCTCAGTTGTTGTAAGAGAGTGAGGCTATTCATCTCTTGTACTGCTATATTGATTTTGAGTGTGGTGAGAAGTGCATTGAGAGGGGTACTTTTGCATTCACTAGTACAGAATCACTATTTAACGTCACCCTATAGACGTCGGTTATGGTGTGGGGAGAAGTAAATGACTGACCGGTGGCATTTTCGTAAATAAGTTGGTCATCTCGACATTGGTTTGTGGTTTGCCCAACGTCTATAATATTGTAGACATCAGTTCGCCCTAAACCGACGTCCATGGGTCTAACAGGTAGGTGAGAAGTCAGTCTCTTTCTACTATATAGACGTCGGTTACGGGGGGCTTGACGTCTATCTTGCTGCAATTAATGTGATTCACCTACCTCGCAAGCACTTAGACGTCACTTGGTACAGGACCGACGTCTACTGGACTAACCAATTATTGAAAAGTCACTTCGTTCAGCGCTTTGGATGTCAGTGTCCCGTCGTTCGACGTCTAAATGGCCTGAAAAGGCAGTTCAATAGTCTCTTGGACGTCGGTTTCGTTAGACAGTCAACTTCTATTTGGCTGCATTTAATGCAATTCACCCACCCGCGAGAAAATAGACGTCCCTTTGTTCAGGACCGACGTCTATAAGTTTATAGACGTCGGCACCCCCAGGTCCCCGTCGTCTACTGGACTGACCAGTTATTGAAAAGTCACTTCGTTCAACGCTTTAGACATCAACTACCCTTGCATCCGACGTCTCTTTGGGTAACGTAGTACCATATTCTCCCATTGCTAGCTTCCTCAATAGAAAAGCGGCGTCTTTTGGATGTTTTATGGCGTTTCGACCCAAAATGGAACTTGGGTCGTTGCCTAGTTCTCGTATCACCGTAATTTTTTCCTTTTGCGGTTGAATGGGAACTAGGCATGGACCTAGGTTCGGTTTTGGGTTGAAATGTCATAAGAGATGCAAAAGACTGAAGTTTTTTTTGTGGGGAAGCTAGCGAAGGGAGAGTGTGGTATTAGGCTATTGAAAGACAGGATCAAAACTGCACTAAAACACAACGACTATCTTAAACGTCGGTTAGTGCTATGTCGGACGTCTATAGTGACCATAGACGTCGGTTAGTGACATGTTCGACCTCTATATATCCTGGTAGACGTCGGTTAAGGTATTGGCCGACGTCTATATAGTGTCATTAGACGTCGATTGAGGTCCAGTTCGATGTCTATATAGTGGCCTTAGACGTCGGGGATTGCATGAACTGACGTCTAAATAAACGTCGATTATTTGGAATTTTGACGTCCCATTAACGTTACCCGTATAAACGTCGATTGTGGAAGTGACGTTAAAAGCACAAAATAACAGACGTCTAAAGTCTTTTCTCCACTATTGATTTCAGTAAACTCATTCAATTTTTAGTGGATTCCCTTCAACTAAGATTGTTGAAAGAACTAGATGTACAAATTGTTTGTGTTAATCTTTCTCTACTCTTTCTCTTTTATTATTAATTCATCACTTTTTGTTTATTGATTTCAAAAAGCTAAATATTTCACAAAGATTTTGAAAAAACTCATTTTTTAAGGCTTAATCTAATTCATCTTTAAGACATTTCTTATCTTACATAAAGAATTTTGAATGTTTTTTTTTCTATCTTTGTTCCAGTATTTTTGTCTATCTTTAAAATATATGCATATATCCAATGAGTACTATGTATTAAAAATAATTAGCAAATTTATTTTTATACAGAAATTCAACGGATAACAGTACGAATAATAAATACAACTATTTTTTTAATCGAAAAGCGGATATGCATTATTTATATCATACTCGACCCATTAATAGCATTACTAATAATATATATTAATTTTAGAGTTAATACTTAATTTTTAATTTTTGAAAGATGTAAGACTCCACGCTTACCCAGACACTTATAAAAAAAGACCTGATTCTAATTTTTAATTTTTGAAAGATTTAAGACTCCACGCTTACCCAGACACTTATAAAAAAGACCTGATTCTAAAAACTGAAATTAGTTAATAAAAGTACTACAAACTATGATACTGATAAAGTATAGGCATTGACAAGTAAGGAATCACTGCTGAACTTTGTTCCTTTAAATTAAAAAAGTTGTTTATGTAACAAAATCTGAATACAAGTAGTATCAACTTTTCCAATACTCCTAAGAAATAAATCCTTTCCTTCAATACTTACCCATTGTCGTCGATTATAATATAGTAAAATGTGGTATACATAAAAAATAAAAAGTAAACTAAAGTCGAAATTAAAAGAATATAGTAATTGTCACAAAAGCACTTTTCTTGCGCAGGTTCTAAGCCAGTTTTCCATCCGAGGCCGAATAGACAATAATTTTCCATCATCGGAATATTTTAAATGCCTTGCTTGTGTGTATATACTTATTTCTTTAAAAGTGAACGGCTCATGAAGTGAATCAAGACATTGATTAATATTCATTTGTTTAATAGGAGTCAAAATGAAGTTATGTTAACATTGATAAGATTATTTTAATAATTAAAACAATACAAAATAATTTATAATATGTATAATATCGCAATTTCACAATATTAAAAGTTAAATTGTAAAATAAACTTTTGAGATGGATTGAAACTCCTGAGTCAAGTCGGCTCACTACGAATTTGAGACGAGTTGGGTTGAAAGAAATGCGAGTCAATTTTGACCCGATTCACATGAGTTGAACCCGTGGTGGGTCGGGTTGGCTCACTAACACACCTATTTTTTTAAAATCAAATTAATTATTCAAATCCTATTTTTTTTATTGAAATCAAATTAATTAAATTAATTATCCATTTAGGACTCCAATTTAATAGATGAATAATATTATAGATTGGATAATTAAGGAATGTATCATTTGTTTTTATCTTGTTTTTAGACCTATCTACAAGCATGACAATTTTATCTTGTGCTATATATTTTTGTTAACGACTATATGTAGTTTCTTGGTCAAACGGTTGTGTATGTCTCATTAAACTAAAATGGCAAAATTTTATACTTGATAGCTTAGAATATATAATAATATAGTTCATTTGTTTCATTTTCTTTTATATTAATTTGTCCAATTATTACTGTTTCAATTTGATCAATCAAAGTAACATGTTATAAGAATCTCAAAAGAAGAGGGTGAAAAAAAAGTTAAGTGAACCAATGAGCCAACCCGTTTAACCCACCAACCCGTGGTGGGTCGGGTCGGGTTCAAATATGTTCCACTCACTAATAAATGAACTGGGTTGAGTTGACTCACTAAGTGGCCAACCCGTGGTGGGTCAGGTTGGGTCGGGTCAGATTATCCGTTTTGACCGCTCTATATGTGTGTATTATAATTATTTAAAATCTCAACAACATACATCAATATTTTTTAATATACAAAACAAAAATTATACATAAAGTTTTAAAAAAAATTTATCAATTAAAAATTTGATCAAATTATAAATTTTGGAAAAAAAATTTGTAAATTAAAATTTAAATCTATTTATATATTTTATATTTCAAAACAAAATTTTATAGTAAAGAAATAATTACTTTATATTTAAACAAGAAAATAGAAAAAAAAGTATTTGAGTTAACTTTTATCCAAACAAAATATTTTAAAAAATAAAAATAATAAAAATATTATACATCTGAAATTTTTAGAAGAGTAGAAATATATATATATATATATATATATATATATATATATATATATATATATATATATATATATATATGGTACAAACACAAATATTTTAGGTTCTTTGTACTTGTTTTTTAAAAGGGTGAAGATTATGATTGTGTTTATTCCTTAACTCCAAGTTTTAGCAAATTTGATGAATGGTTACAAGTATTTGATATGATTTAATAATCGATTTTATAACTGAGTGCGTCTGAATATTGGTTTAAAGAAAGAGTCCGAAAGTGGTTAAGTGGCATAAGAAGTATAGAATATGTGAATGGCCTTCTCATCTTCGTCCTTTAACAAGGAAGAAAGCATGCATTCATTTCTATCAAAACATTTTCATTATGTTTCCGAACTTGGACCTCATTCTCCTCACTCTTCTCCATGCCTCATTTGTCATCTTTTTGCTTCTCCTTCTTATCTTCATCATCTTTTTTCTTCTCTCACTCGCATTCTTTCTCGCTCTCTCTTCACTTTTCTTATTTGATTTCCACCATTTTTCCTCACTCCTTTCTCAGTATTTCAAGATGCTCAAGGATGATCTTCAACTCGCTCTCCTTCTTCTTCTCCTTTTTCTCACCCATCAAGCTCTTGATTTTCTCACTGTCTCAAAACCATGGCAGAAACGCAACAGCCTCGCCGAATTCCGACTGAAGCCACATAAATCTTCCAAAAGATATCACATTCATTGCTTCAAGACTCTACAATGAGATCATCGTCCGCCATCCTTCTCAACATACAAATTCTACTCCGACGAGCTTTTTGTAAGAATTTATTCATCAAAATCACAAGGAAAATTAAAATTCTTTTTTTTTGTTGTATAAATTAAAAGTTATTTTTATTTTTTATGAACTAATTTTAATTTATAAATATTTTATTTTTTAAAAAATTCTTCAGAAAAGCTCCTCCAAATAACTAAATAAATAGTGTCATTCTTTCATGTTTCATGTAAAAATTGTAAATTAATAATGACACCCACATTGAGTCCCAAGTTTTATTCCCTTAAGCAATGTGTTGCAACCATATAGCTGTTTTGGCTGTTTCTGTTTGAATATAGTAGGCACAGAGAAAGACTAAGAGATCAATTTTCTGTTTTTAGACTTCAAATTTATATTTAGGACCAAAATTTTACATGCTATGTACAAATATACTTGATGCAATTATACGTCAATAAAATTGCCCAATTAGTATTCTTAGTAATATTCTGTTCTTTTAGTAATGAAATAATAATTGTTCGTGCTATTTTTAAATTATTTTAAGAGTTCGGAATTAACTAAAACAAATAAAAGAATAATTTCTTAAGGAATTAGTTTCATCTACAGTTTTTTTTTTTAATATTTAAAATTTATATAAATATATTACTACTTGTGTTCTTTTAAATTTAACAATTAATTGTTGGACCAACTAATTTTACCAAATGTGTACTTTAATATGTTTACTTAACAGATATTAACTATATATATAACTTTCAAACGACGTTTATGTTTATCCCTATAAGTAATTTTAATACAATCAATATCACCCCACTTTACAATAAATTAATCATGAATAACAAATTATAGTATCATTAATGATATAAGTATAAATATTAAATAAAAATATATGAATATAATTATTATTTTTTTATAAATGCATGTTAGACATACTATGTTTCACATTCGAACTACATTCATACCTCAAAACACACTCATAATTTGTTATCACGTGCAAAAATTTATAAATAACAAAAAAAAAAAACAAGAAACATGGGGCCAAGTCAAACGCATGTAATAGAAAAAGTAAATAACTCAAAACTCTAAATAGTTCTAAACATAAAGTTGAGACCTATTATATAAAGGTTTAATCAATTTCATAGTCTTTATTTTCGGTGACTTTTTTCAATTAGGTCCCTCATTTTTTCTTTTTCTCAATTGGGTCTCTATTTTTGAAAAATTGTAGCAATTAGGTCACTGTCGTTAGTTCCGTACTAACACCGTTAAAAAGGGTGGCACGTGTCAGCTCGTGATTTTTTTGAATTTTTTAAATATATTTTTATTTTTTATATTTTTTTCTTTTAAAAATAAAATTTGTCACCTGTCAAGTTAACATTGTGTCACGTAGCAATGACAGTGTGAGGTGGCACTGACAGTGCCACGTGTCACTGTCAAACCAAGTGTCATTGCGTTTGTTTCAATTTGGTCCCTGTATTTTTATTTTTTGTTCCAATTTGGTCCTTGTATTTTTATTTTGTCTCAATTTAGTCCTAATATTTTTAGAAATTTTAAAAAAATTGTTCCTTTCCAAATAAAATACGGTATGTACATTTTCCAAATTTTTGTCTTTAAATTTGTTTATGTTAAGTAAATTATTAGTAATGATGTATTTCAAATCGAAATATTTAACTCTAGAAACTTTTTATGAATTGTTGAGGAAGTATTGAGACTATACTTGTGTAGATTACCTTCACAAAAATATTTATTATTGAGATGTTAATTTTTATAGGTTACTCATGCATATTATTTAGGTTAAATGATTTCTTTACTACTATATAAATAAAAATGTGTCATATGTTAGTTTGTAATTTTTTTATTTTTCTAATAAAAAAATTAATTTGTATAAATTTCTTTGTAAAGATTTATATACAAATAAAATTTTGTTTGAACTTGGAGAGAAACAAAATTGTTTAAAAATTCAGACAAATTAAAAATATAGGGACCAAATTGAGACAAATCTAATGACACGTGGTCTGATAGTGACACGTGGCACTATCAGTGCCACCTCACATTGTCATTGCCACGTGGCTCAATGTCAACTTAACACGTGGCAATTTTTTTTAAATAAATAAAAAAATTAAAAATAAAAATAAAAATAATTAAAAATATATTTAAAAAATTCAAAAAAAATCACGAGCTGACACGTGTCACCCTTTTTAACGGTGTTAGTACGTAACTAACGACAGTGACCTAATTGCTTCAACTTTTCAAAAATAGGGACCCAATTGAGAAAAAGAAAAAATGAGGGACCTAATTGAAAAAAATCACCGAAAATAGGGACTATGAGAATGATTAAACCTTATATAAAAAAAGGAAAAGTCAAGTTGTAGATGACATTTTGTCATACGTGCCAATTATACAAATTCGATTTTGCAAACTTATAAGCCAACTTATCCGTATCTGATTACCTTCTTTATATATATATATATATATATATATATATATATATATATATATATATATATATATTAGAGTTAGGGGCAGAATAGGAAATACCACAACATTATAACATTATAACAAAATTTCAATCGTTGGCAAGAGAGAGAAACAAAAATATCTCTGATACTAACTTCTAGAGAGAAGGCAAAGAAATGCGACTTAACTAGGGTTCACTCGTACACACACAACGTCCAGATCTACGAGAAAGATGATGAAGTGAAGAGAAGGGAATCACACAGTCACACGCTCAAGTACTGAATAAACTCTGAATTTGAATTATTAGACAGAATGCATGTTTTACAGTATTTATACATGAAAAGATCTGAATGTAACTGAAAACTAACACTGTTTTGTTTACTTCTAACACTCCTCATAAACAAAACAATGAAAAACACATGATTTTTTCAAAAAACCCTTTTTTCCATCGATTGAATTGGTGAAAACTCCATCTCCTTCGATTTTGAGCTTTTTCCACCGATTAAAATCGGTAAAAGTACCTCCATTCAAGCACACACACACTTTTCACCGATTAAAATCAGAGAAAAATCCTCCTAGGTCGATCTTCCTCTCTCCGGTGAAACCTTAGGTTTTCGTCCTCCTCCTGGTGTAATCTTCACTGATCTCAGCTCACACCATGCCGATCTGCTTTCTGAGTGTCAGAAAGTGTTCACCTTTAAGGGCCTTAGTGAGTATATATGCTAGTTGGTCTTCGGATCTGCAGTGTACCACCTCCAGTCTCCCGTTGCTGACCTATTCCCTGATATAGTGGAATCTGGTCTCAATGTGCTTGCTCCTACCATGAGATGTAGGATGCTTAGCAAGATCTATGGCTGACTTGTTGTCAACAAGTAGCCTAACTCTCCCAGCTAGCTCAATCTTCAACCTTTCTAACACAAATCTCAACCAAGTTCCTTGACACGTAACTTCACAGGCAACTATGTATTATACCTAGCATGATGACAATGCAACAACTAGTTCCTTTCTAGAACTCCAGGAAATAGGAGATCCATCCATGAAGAAAATATACCCAATAGTGCTCCTCTTGTATGTCTTATCACAACACCAATCTGCATCCGAGTAAGAACTGATTTGCACTTCTTCTCCGGCCTCTTCCCTTCTCAACAAAATTCCATAGGAATGAGTTCCCTGCAAGTATATGAGAATTCGTTTAACAACATTCAAGTGTGATGCTCTAGGACTCTCCATATACCTACTTATTACTCCAACACTGTAACTCAAATCAGGCCTGGTGTTGTAGAGATATCTAAGATTTCTAACCATTCTTCTGTAAGTCGTTGGATCAACAACTTCCTCTTCAGGCTCCTTCTCAAGCCTTACCCCTACTTCTGCTGGGGTATTTGATGCATTACAATCAGTCATCTCAAACTTCTTTAGTAGGTCTAGGACATACCTAGACTGATGCATCACTTTTCCACTCAGTCTCAGTAAACTCTATCCCAAGAAAATAACTGAGTCTCCCAAGATCACTCATTTCAAATTCCCCTAGCATTTCAGCCTTGAAACCTGAAATCAGCTCTTCACTACTCCCAAGGTCATCCACATACAGGCACACTATTAACTTCTCTGTTTTGCTAACTGCACTGCACATACAACCCGTGTTTTGAAACTCATTTCTCGAAGCCCATACTACCCATGAACCCATCAATCCTCTTATTCTAGGCCCTTGGAGCTTGTTTAAGCCCATAGAGATCTTTCCTCAGCCTATACACCTTATCCAGCTGCCTTTTAACCTCAAAGCATTGTGGTTGTACAACATAAACCTTTCTTCCAGCTTTCCATTTAGAAAAGCGACTTCACATCTAGCTGGTGTAAAGACCAGCGAAACTTAGTGGCTAGAGACACCACTAATCTGATAGTCTCAACTCTGGCTACAGGAGCAAACACCTCTCCATAATCCACTCCAGCCTTCTGTAGAAATCCTTTAGCAACTAGTCGTGCCTTGTATCTCACAACAACACCTTGTGGGTTTATCTTTGACTTGTAAACCCATTTTAATGCTACATGCTTCTTTCTAGAAGGTAGCTCCACCAATTCCCAGGTCTGATTCTTCTCTATGGAGTCAATCTCCTCCTACATGGCCTTATAACATCTCTCATCCTTTACTGCTTCCTCAAACTCAACTAGTTCAGCCTTTGCAATTAACGCATAGTGAAAAAATTGTCCCTCTGATGTTAGAGTAGCCTCATAGGACAAATCATAGTCCCTTAAATGTGCTGGCAGTTGTGAAATTCTAGATGACCTCCTATTCCTGTCATTTGCACTGTTCTCTTATGTTTCCACTGTAGCAGTTGCATCTTCTAGAGTGATGGTTGATGGTTCCTGCTCAGTTGCTTTCCATTGCCAAACTTCATTCTCATCTACAATTACATCCTTGCCGATACATGTTGTCCCTGATGCAGGATCATACAACTTGTATCCTCCAGTAAAATTATAGCCTACCAAGATTAGTGGTACTCCCTTGTCATCTAGTTTCCTCCTCAGCTCGTCTGGTATATGCTCGTAGTATATAGAACCAAACATTTTCAGATGCTTAACATCTCGCTTCCTCAGGTGTCATGCCATCAAGTCTCTTGGTTGGAGACAGGTTTAGTATATATGTGGTTGTCAACACAGCCTCTTCCCCAAGAAAATTGGGCAATCTCTTACTCTTCAACATGCAACTGACCATATTCAATATGGTCTTGTTCTTCCTTTTTGCAACACCATTATGTTGTGGTGTATATGGAGGGGTAACCTCATGCATGATCCCCTCATTCTCACAGAAATTCTTAAATTCAGTGGAGGTATATTCCCCTCCTCCATCTGTTCTCAACACCTTGACTTTCTGCCCACACTGTCTCTTAACCAACTTTTTAAATTTTGGAACACCTACAACACTTCTCCTTTTCTTCTAATCAAGTACACCCAATACTTTCTGGTACAACCATCAATAAACAACAGAAAATACTTGCTGGCTCCTGGTGTCTCTACTTGAATAGGACCACACACATCAGAATAGATCACTCCTAGCTTCTCTGCAGACCTTTGGGGTAGATTTTTCTGAAAACTACCCCTAGTTTGTTTGCATTGAACACACTCCTTGCAAACAGTATCTAGAATCTCCACCTTAGGTAACCCATTTACCATATATTCCTGTCCTAGCAGGGCAGATCCTTGAAATTTAAGTTCCCAAACCGTAAGTGCCAAAACCATTCCTCCTTGGTCTCTAATGCAATGAAACACTGGTGCTTTACTGCACTCATCACCACTCTGAAAGTCCGGTTCTGTGACAGTTGAGTCTGCACAACCATCTTCTTCTGTTGATTGAAAATTTTGAGATAATTATTCTCCATTTTCATCACATATCCCTTCTGCAGTAGCTGCCCCAAGCTTAGCAGATTTCATTTCAATCCTGGTATATACAGTACCTCCTTAATTATTACTTCTTTTCCCACTGCATCCCTTAGAACAACTCTGCCTGATCCCTCTGCAACCAGACTTCTATCATCAGCAAAACGGATATATCCCTGTGCAGCCCCTAGCATCTTCACAAACCAATCCTTTCTCCCTGTCATATGGGTAGAGCACCCAGAATCTAGATACCACACTGCTTGTAGCATATAGAACCAAACATTTTCAGATGCTTAACATCTGGTTTCCCCCTGTTCATGCTTCCTCAGGTGTCATGCCATCAAGTCTCTTGGTTGGCGACAGGTTTAGTATATATGTGGTTGTCAACACAGCCTCTTCCCACAGAAAATTGGGCAATCTCTTACTCTTCAACATGCAACTGACCATATTCAATATGGTCTTGTTCTTCCTTTCTCCAACACCATTATGTTGTGGTGTATATGGAGGGGTAACCTCATGCATGATCCCCTCATTCTCACAGAAATTCTTAAATTCAGTGGAGGTATATTCCCCTCCTCCATCTGTTCTCAACACCTTGACTTTCTGCCCACACTGTCTCTCAACCAACTTTTTAAATTTTGGAACACCTACAACACTTGTCCTTTTCTTCTAATCAAGTACACCCAACACTTTCTCGTACAACCATCAATAAACAACAGAAAATACTTGTTGGCTCCTGGTGTCTCTACTTGAATAGGACCACACACATCATAATAGATCACTCCTAGCTTCTCTGCAGACCTTTGGGGTAGATTTTTCTGAAAACTGCCCCTAGTTTGTTTGCATTGAACACACTCCTTGCAAACAGTGTCTGGAATCTCCACCTTAGGTAACCCATTTACCATATTTTTTTGTCCTAGCAGGGTTGATCCTTGAAATTTAAGTTCCAAAACCGTAAGTGCCACAACCATTCCTCCTTGCTCTCTAACGCAATGAAACACTGGTGCTTTACTGCACTCATCACCACTCTGAAAGTCCGATTCTGTGACAGTTGAGTCTGCACAACCATCTTCTTCTGTTGATTGAAAATTTTGAGATAATTATTCTCCATTTTCATCACATATCCCTTCTATAGTAGCTGCCCCAAGCTTAGCAGATTTGATTTCAATCCTGGTACATACAGTACCTCCTTAATTATCACTTCTTTTCCCACTGCATCCCTTAGAACAACTCTGTCTGATACCTCTGCAACCAGACTTCTATCATCAGCAAAACGGATATATCCCTGTGCAGCCCCTAGCATCTCCACAAACCAATCCTTTCTCCCTGTCATATGGGTAGAGCACCCAGAATCTAGATACCACAATGCTTGTAGCATATAGAACCAAACATTTTCAGATGCTTAACATCTGGTTTCCCCCTGTTCATGCTTCCTCAGGTGTCATGCCATCAAGTCTCTTGGTTGGAGAGAGGTTTAGTATATATGTGGTTGTCAACACAGCCTCTTCCCACAAAAAATTGGGCAATCTCTTACTCTTCAACATGCAACTGACCATATTCAATACGGTCTTGTTCTTCCTTTCTCCAACACCATTATGTTGTGGTGTATATGGAGGGGTAACCTCATGCATGATCCCCTCATTCTCACAGAAATTCTTAAATTCAGTGGAGGTATATTCCCCTCCTCCATCTGTTCTCAACACCTTGACTTTCTGCCCACACTGTCTCTCAACCAACTTTTTAAATTTTGGAACACCTACAACACTTGTCCTTTTCTTCTAATCAAGTACACCCAACACTTTCTCGTACAACCATCAATAAACAACAGAAAATACTTGTTGGCTCCTGGTGTCTCTACTTGAATAGGACCACACACATCATAATAGATCACTCCTAGCTTCTCTGCAGACCTTTGGGGTAGATTTTTCTAAAAACTGCTCCTTGTTTGTTTGCATTAAACACACTCCTTGCAAACAGTGTCTGGAATCTCCACCTTAGGTAACCCATTCACCATATTTTTCTTTCCTAGTAGGGCAGATCCTTGACATTTAAGTTCCCAAACCGTAAGTGCCACAACCATTCCTCCTTCTCTCTAATGCAATGAAACACTGGTGCTTTACTGCACTCATCACCACTCTGAAAGTCCGGTTCTATGACAGTTGAGTCTGCACAACCATCTTCTTCTATTGATTGAAAATTTTGAGATAATTATTCTCCATTTTCATCATATATCCCTTCTGCAGTAGCTGTCCCAAGCTTAGCAGATTTGATTTCAATCCTGGTACATACAATACCTCCTTAATTATCACTTGTTTTCCCACTGCATCCCTTAGAACAACTCTGCCTGATCCCTCTGCAACCAGACTTCTATCATCAGCAAAACGGATATATCCCTGTGCAGCCCCTAGCATCTCCACAAACCAATCCTTTCTCCCTGTCATATGGGTAGAGCTCCCAGAATCTAGATACCACACTGCTTGTAGCATATAGAACCAAACATTTTCAAATGCTTAACATCTGGTTTCCCCCTGTTCATGCTTCCTCAGGTGTCATGCCATCAAGTCTCTTGGTTGGCGACAGGTTTAGTATATATGTGGTTGTCAACACAGCCTCTTCCCACAGAAAATTGGGCAATCTCTTACTCTTCAACATGCAACTGACCATATTCAATATGGTCTTGTTCTTCCTTTCTCCAACACCATTATGTTGTGGTGTATATGGAGGGGTAACCTCATGCATGATCCCCTCATTCTCACAGATATTCTTAAATTCAGTGGAGGTATATTCCCCTCCTCCATCTGTTCTCAACACCTTGACTTTCTGCCCACACTGTCTCTCAACCAACTTTTTAAATTTTGGAACACCTACAACACTTGTCCTTTTCTTCTAATCAAGTACACCCAACACTTTCTCGTACAACCATCAATAAACAACAGAAAATACTTGCTGGCTCCTGGTGTCTCTACTTGAATAGGACCACACACATCATAATAGATCACTCCTAGCTTCTCTGCAGACCTTTGGGGTAGATTTTTCTGAAAACTGCCCCTAGTTTGTTTGCATTGAACACACTCCTTGCAAATAGTGTCTGGAATCTCCACCTTAGGTAACCCATTTACCATATTTTTCTGTCCTAGCAGGGCTGATCCTTGAAATTTAAGTTCCCAAACCGTAAGTGCCACAACTATTCCTCCTTGCTCTCTAACGCAATGAAATACTGGTGCTTTACTGCACTCATCACCACTCTGAAAGTCCGATTCTGTGACAGTTGAGTCTGCACAACCATCTTCTTCTGTTGATTGAAAATTTTGAGATAATTATTCTCCATTTTCATCACATATCCCTTCTGCGGTAGCTGCCCCAAGCTTAGCAGATATGATTTCAATCCTGGTACATACAGTACCTCCTTAATTATCACTTGTTTTCCCACTGCATCCCTTAGAACAACTCTGCCTGATCCCTCTGCAACCAGACTTCTATCATCAGCAAAACGGATATATCCCTGTGCAGCCCCTAGCATCTCCACAAACCAATCCTTTCTCCCTGTCATATGGGTAGAGCACCCACAATCTAGATACCACACTGCATTTTCTGATGAATCATCTTCAGTTTTGGCCATCAACATCACTGGCTCTGAATCTGATTCCTCCTGTTGGGCCAGATTGGCCCTTTTCTTAGGTTTGTTCTTTGCACCTTCACCTTTCCAGCATTCCTTGGCATAATGGTCAAGTTTCTTACAATTATAGCACTTGACTTTCTTTTTGTCAAATTTCCATTCACCATCCTTCTGGTTTATCACCTTTCCTGATTCATTGGACTCTTCACCTTGCTGGTCCTGTGAATCTTTGCCCTTCTTGCCACCTTTTCCTCCTTTCTTGAACCCTTTCTTGCCTTTAAACTGTGATCTGGCCTGTAAGGCCTGTTCTTGACACTGCCTACGCTCATTGATGCGATACTCATGAGCTTCTAATGATTGCAGTGGTTCCTCAATCTCAATGGTTTCCCTTCTACGGGTTTCCTCAATGGCCACTACAACATGCTCAAATCTGGGGGTTAAAGTCCTCAGGATTTTATCTACAATATCCTCATCCGAAATTGCATTATGTTTGCATGCCTTTATTTTTTTTTCACTAATTCTTACACTTTGTCAAAGTATTTTTCCACAATTTCACCCTCATCCATGACCAGAATCTCAAACTGTCTCCTCAGTGCATGCAACTTCACTTTCTTATTCTTGTCTCCATCACCATACATCTTTCCCAGGATATCCCAAACCTCCTTAGCAGTAGCAGCCTTTGAGATCTTGTTCAAGATCTTTGGGCTGACACACTGATATAGTAAGAACCTGGCTTTGCTGTCCAATTTTGCCTGTATCTTGAAACTTTTCTTCTCTTCTTCAGATGCCTTTTCACTAAACTCAGGCAGTCCATCCTCTATCACCTCTGAAACATCCTGGAAGCCAAAGATGGCTTGCATCTTGATGCGCCAATCATCAAACTGCTTCCCATCAAATATTGGCAACGATCCTTGTATGCCTCCAAAGCTTGCCATCCCTTTCTTGCTAGAATCTTGCAGGTTCTTTGATTTTCACACACCCAAAGAAACCTTCTTTCTTCTCTTCTGGATACACACACTTCTAGTCACCTATCACGCATTTGTTGTACACACACCAAGAACCACGAACCTAAGCTCCGATACCATATTAGAGTTAGGGGCAGAATAGGAAAAACCATAGCGTTTTAACGTTATAACAAAACTTCACACGCTGGCAAGAGAGAGAAACAAAAATATCTCTGATACTAACTTCTAGAGAGAAGGCAGAGAAATGCGACTAAGCTAGGGTTCACTCGCACACACACAACGTCCAGATCTATGAGGAAGATAATGAAGCGAAGAGAAGGGAATCACACAGTCACATGCTCAGGTTCTGAATAAACTCTGATTTTGAATTATTAGACAAAATGCATGTTTTACAGTATTTAGACATGAAAAGATCTTAATGTAACTGAAAACTAAACACTATTTTGTTTACTTCTACAATATATATATATATATATATATATATATATATATATATTGACAAATCTCCAAACATTTTTTCCACATTCCTTTGCAAGAACATTTTCTCCAAATTCTTTCAAGAGATCGAGAGACAACTTAAATGAAAAGAAAAAGTTATGCATAATAACATTAAATCGCTTTCTAGCCAAACACACTAATTTGCAACCAACTTACAATGCTCAATTCTCAAAATAGTACCCATACTTTCTATATAGATTGAATTCTTCTTTCTAGGAAAAGAAACGAAGAAAATTTACCAATATACTCTCTCATATTTCCTCTATGCAAACCAATACATTCAACATATCTAATACTTCCTCTATGCAAACCAATACATCCATCATATCTACACAATTACAAAGTCACATTATTAGTGTTCACTATAACCCACCAACACTAGAAAAACTCTAGAACACTTGCTTATAAACATTGCGCTTGCCCAATCTAGTACTAAAAAAAATTTAAAATTGAAAAATCCAGTATATCATTACTCATTTTTTTATAACCATTACCAATTATGAAGTAATACAAGAGATGAGGGGAAATCTCCCTTATGTATCTTTGCATACACATAGGGTAATATATTTATAATAATAAGAGTGTGGGCTAAGCCCAAATACAAATGAACATGTAAATGAAATAAACACAATATCTAACACTCCCCCTCAAGCTGGAGCATATTCCAAGCTTGTTACAAAGATAGTCAATTCTAGGTCCTCGCAAGGACTTAGTAAATATGTCTACCAACTGGTTGCTTGAGTTAACAAACTCAGTCTTGATATCTCCAGATATGATTTTTTCTCTAATAAAATGGCAATCAACTTCAATGTGCTTGGTTCTCTCATGGAAGACAGGGTTAGAGCTAATATGAAGAGCAACTTGATTATCACATATAAGTGTCATGTGAGTAATATCTCCAAATTTCAATTCACTAAGTAATTGTTTAAGCCACACAAGCTCACAAGTAGCTGATGCCATAGCTCTATATTCTGCTTCTGCACTAGACCTAGCTACAACACTTTGCTTCTTACTTTTCCAAGATATCAAGTTGCCACCAATAGAGACACAATATCCAGAAGTAGACCTCCTATCAGAAGGGGAACCAGCCCAATCAGCATCTGAATAACACACAATTTTTGTATCGTTGTTAGGACCATATAGCAAACCTTTTCCAGGTGATCCTTTAATATACTTCAGTATGCGAACCACTGCATCCCAATGGTCTTCACATGGGGAGTTAAGGAATTGACTCACCACACTAACTGCAAAGGAAATGTCAGGACGCGTAACAGTAAGGTAGTTTAATTTACCAACTAATCTTCTGTAACGTTCAGGATCTGAGAAAGGCTCCCCCTGATTTGGTAGGAGCTTGATGTTAGGACCCATAGGTGTCTCAACAGACTTACAGTTCATTAACCCTGTTTCCTCCAAGATGTCTAACGCATACTTCCTCTGAGATATGACAATACCATCATTGGATTGTGCTACTTCAATACCCAAAAAATACCGGAGTTTGCCAAGATCTTTGGTTTGAAAATGGTGACAAAGGTGCTGTTTCATCTGAGAGATGCCGAGGTAGTCGCTTCCTGTGAGAATAATGTCATCGACATACACTATTAAGTAAATACATCCAGCACTTGAGTGGCGATAGAACACTGAATGATCCGCTTCACTGCGAGACATACCAAATTGTTGAACAACACTGCTGAATTTACCAAACCAAGCCCGAGGAGACTGTTTTAGGCCATATAGGGATTTGCGAAGACGACATACCAATCCAGATGACTCCCCCTGAGCAACAAAGCCAGGCGGTTGCTCCATGTAAATTTCCTCCTGCAAATCACCATTAAGGAAAGCATTTTTGACATCAAGTTGGTAAAGAGGCCATTGTCGAAGAGCGGCCATGGCAATGAAAAGGCGAACAGAGGTCATTTTCGCCACTGGAGAAAAAGTATCACCATAATCCAAACCAAAAATTTGTGTGTATCCTTTGGCAACCAGTCGAGCCTTCAAACGATCAATTGTACCATCAGGGCCAACCTTGATAGCATACACCCACCTGCAACCAACAACAGACTTTCCAGATGATAATTGGACAAGCTCCCAAGTTCCATTTTTCTGTAAAGCACTTAATTCATCCAGCATGGCTTGACGCCAACCAGGATGAGTTAAGGCATCACCCACAGACTTAGGAATGGACACAGAAGAAATGGATGAGAGACATGTGTAAAAAGATGGAGATAATCTGTGGTAACTAAGAACAGTATAATGGGGGGAAGGGTTACGAGTAGAGCGTATACCTTTACGGAGGGCAATAGGCAAGTCAGACTCATTTGCTGGAGCCGGAGGAGACACAGGAGGTGGCACAGGAGGTGAGTCATGAGGGAGACGATTGCGGCGACTATAAACTTGAAGGGGTGGAGTTGAAGGACGACCCTGTGGGGAATGAGAGTCTAAAGGATCACAGACAATAGGAATATCAACAGTAGGAGGTGGAGGTACAGAACTAGAAGATATATGAGAAAAATAAAACGAAGATTCATCAAAGGTGACATCAGCGGAGATGAAATGACGATTGAGGGAAGGGGAAAAACACTTATAGCCCTTTTGTGATCGTGGAAATCCTAAGAAGACACATTTGTGAGATCTAGGAGATAACTTATCAAGACCAGGACTAAAATCATGAACAAAACATGTAGACCCAAAAACTCTAAGAGGTAATGGATGTAAAGGGACTTGAGGGAATAAGACGGAATGAGGGATTTTGTTATCTAGGACAGAAGACGGCATGCGGTTTATGAGATAACATGCAGTAAGAACTGCATCACCCCAAAAACGCGAGGGTACTTGGCCATGGATTAGAAGTGTATGAGTTGTTTAAGATGGTGTGGTCGCCGGTCGATTCTGAAACTCCGGCGACGGTGCCGGCGACGGTGCCGGCGACGACGGCGACGGCGACGGCGGCGACAGCGGCGACGGCGGCGGTTGCGACAGTGATGAGTACCGGAGACGACTGGAATAAAACCTAAGCTCTAGATACCATATGAAGTAATAAAAGAGATGAGGGGAAATCTCCCTTATGTATCTTTGCATACACATAGGGTAATATATTTATAATAATAAGAGTGTGGGCTAAGCCCAAATACAAATGAACATGTAAATGAAATAAACACAATATCTAACACCAATCAATCGAATATACTCGTTATACTCTGATCATAGCTTGCATAGAAACTACATACTCACTAATTTAAAATAGGCTTACCACGACACTAAATAGAGACGGTTATTCCAAAACCTTCTTGGAAAAAGCATGGTGACACATTTTTTAATTTTTGGTTTACTTTCAACAACAGTTATATGAACAACTATTGACATTTTTTCAACAGTTATATGCCTCTGCCATCATGTCGTGTTCGTTCACTTCTTTCCCTCATAGATGTTTGTCATTAGTTAATGCGTCTTTTTACCCTCATAAGTGGTGTGTTTGTCCACATTGTTGGAAAGGAAGGTTCGTGCATTCGCGAACCAATCTACGGTGAGAGTTCAACATTGTCGCTTGTTCTCCCAATCTTCTTCTTTGTTCTAAGAAAACTCTCTAGTTTAGTTTATTATTTTAATTTTTTTTAATTTGTTTAAATTTTTACTTAAAATCATAGTATATATAATATGAAGTTATATATATATATATATATATATATATATATATATATATATATAATTTGTTTGACTAGTGATTAATTTTATAATAGAAAATTATTTTTTTTACACTCATGTTATTAGATTATATTGAAATGTTTTACTTTGTAATAACAAATATGTTAATGAATTCACGGTCCCCATCCTCCATATTATTCGAACTTTAAAAGTCACCATTGCTAATAAAATTAAATTTAAGAAAGTACTTTCAAGAAGCTTCAAAAGAGAAATTAAATGATAAATGAAAGGGCAAAATAAATCAAGAAAAAATCATGCAGTTAGGACGTGCTATTCAGAATATATCTTGCAATGTTTTGTAAGAACTTCCTTTATGAAAAATGAATATTTTAGCTTGGAAGATTCTTGTGTTTAAAGGTAAATAATTGCAAATTTTTATAAGGGATTGTTTAGATAAGATAAAAGATAATTGCACAAGTATTTTTATACTGGTTCACTCCAACTAAGCTACATTTAGTCTCCTCCATAGAGAGTTTCACTATAATCTTTAAATATTACAAATGAGTATTAACACCACTCTTGGTCTCTGAGTATTAACACCACTCTGTTACTCAACAACTCTAGTCGAGATTTTCTTTGAGTATTTACACCACTCTTGGTACTCAACAACCCTAGCCGATATTTCATTTGAGTATTCACTCCACTCCTGGTACGCAACAACCCTAGCTGAGATTTCCTTGAGTATTCAGACCACTCCTAGTACTTAGCAACATTGCTAAGATTCCTTAACTCAAATTGAGTTCGGTTGTATGTATTTTAAATTTCTTTAGAATTACAATCAATGCTTATGAAGTTCAGACTTTATCTCTTGTTGAAAGGATGTGATTATAATACAAAGCAATCTAGACACTCACATGTGTTTCTCTCTTTTATCTTACAATAGTAAGCAATACAACAATGAAGTTTGAGAGGATTTATTTTCTCTTTTTCTTTTCTCTTCTCTTCTTTTTTTCTTTTCTTCAGCTCATATGTATTCTTTTTCTTGAGCTCTTTGTTTTTTGCTCTCTTGAATGCTTGTAGGATGAATATTTTGTTGTAAGCTTCTCACTTGACTATCCTCTTGATTTTCCTTTCGAAATTTCTTCTATTTAAAGGCTTCATGAATATTTGTCTGTTAAACCGAGCTTTTAGCCTTGATAATTATGCTTTCTTTTACTTCTTTGTACAATAGTCGTTAGGCAAGTTAACTTGTCAGAGCATACATGCTTTTTCAGTACTTTGCTTGAAGTAGTTGTATGTTTGTTTTAGGTATGGCTTCAAGTGAAGAACATTCTGTGAATATCTCCTTTGCCTCTAACGTCCACTTTCGATACTTGATTTGTAGTTTTGTGGATGCGTGTAGAATAACTTATTTGTAAAGAGTAGAGTAAATTGTGCATGCAGTAGATATGTCTTTTCTTATCACTTTGGTTATTTTTGAACATTGAGCATTTAATATTTGCTCAAAACAACAAAGTGTTTTTTGATTTTCTTTCGTTAGGTAGCACTTTACAATTAAGCTCTTTTCTAAAGATACCAAGCGTTGTATAAAGACTCCATCATTGGACGAAGTATTGTTTAAGCTCATGGTATCATTTAGTCAAGTAAACGCTTCTTTTGGTTTTGTCTCTTTTTAGATAGATAGCATTTAGCTTATTAAAGCTTTCTTTTTATATTTTAACAATTAAAGTCTTGTAATGTGTTTTGTCAGAGACATCGTCTCGACTGCTTTGTTTCCGAGAGTTATGCTAATACCTCTTTTAGGCATGATAAGCATCAAGCGTTTTACTTCAGATTATTATCCCGTTTTAATGCTATTTTATTAAACATCAAAACATGAGAATGTTTAAGCGCATAGACAATTTTGTCTTAACACAAAGCCTACCCAAAATGGTAGCACCCAACATAGCTTGCCCAAGCTGACAACCTAGTATAAAGCCTGTCTACATCAACAACACTAAGCCTGCCAATTCCGCAACATAAAGCAAAGATTGTCCTTTGGCACTCGAACATCCTAGCCAAACGGCTAATCCACCTACAAACTCTACAAGTTGGTCATAACTTAACCAAGAAATGGTCACAATCACTTCTCATTCACTAATCAAACTCCGGAGACTAGAGAGACTTATGTACCTATCTGATATAATATATGTACTAAAGAGCACGACTTAACAAGGCTCATTAAGCCTATTCATCTTGGAACAACCTATAATAGATCTATTAAAAGTATATTCACATATTAATCACAATCATAATTAATTTTGCTAGTTTTATATTATAGTTATTATTTATAGTAAGGTATCATTTTGTTATTATTATCTACTTACGGTAAGTATCATTTTCAAGATATTATTCGACACAACATAGGTCCACAGTCCATATTAATCTTATAAATACAACTAATATTTTCTCGGGAATACTCTATCACTCTAATAATTACACTCAATCTTATACACACTTTCCAATATTTACTCTTATATATCTAAACTCTTTAAGTAACATAAACATCAAAGAATCTTTTACAAATTAATTTTCTTTCACATTTCAATCCTTAAAAACACACGTTAAAAACTTAAAGCTATTCATATTACACCACTTGTCCAAAAAAAACCTCATTGAATACCCTCTTACAAACAAAACTCAATAAAATTTAATTTTCATCAGGAAAATCAAAACAAAAACACACGTTGTCTTCGATATCTAAGACTTCTGGAAGCCGATTTTCTATCTTCGACAAGTTTCTTTTCCTAAAAAAATATTGGTCTATTAAGGGATTTTATTTTGAATTAACGAAGGAAAAATTCATCTGGTGAAAATATTAATATTAGAGTTATGTTAATCCTTTTCTAAGATTAGAAAATTTAATATCCAATTCATAGCATGAAAAGGTTCAATTAATTAAAAAAATCATAAAACCATAAAATATGCATTTGGACAAAATGACTTACGGCTGATTTTAGGGACAAGGAATTTGAAAAGTGATGCGACTGATGCACGCTACGTTGCGTTGTTGGATATATTTCTTGTCCACCTACGTCATCAACAAACTTTTAAATGTAAAACGTAATTCCCAAACTAACCCTACTATGGAATCTATTCTCCTCTCTCTCCTCTTCTCTTCATATATTCCAAATCGTTTCAGCCTCTGACAGCAAACCGCGATTTTGGCATTCCCTCTGTCAGTGTATCAGTAAAACGTTGTCGTTTAGAGTTTCAATGGCGAGAATCCTTGGAGGAAAGTATAAAATCGGTGAAAAAATTGGGAGCGGATCATTTGGTGAAATTTACATTGGTAGGAAACTTTTTGTTATTACTTTTTTTTGTTAAATAGTTTTTTTAATGATCCATGAGAATTTATTTATTTCATTTTACTATTTTTTTTATACTTTTAATTTGGTCCTAGTTTTTTTAAAAACGAAAAACATGATTCTTAAGGTTAAATTTATGGTAATAGTTGAATGTTACATGTTACTTTGGTTTACAGTTTAAGTTTGATTGATATTATTTATCTCACATGTTACCATTGTTGTGATTACAATCAATTTAGGGAGGATAATATACTTATTTTTTTTTAAAAAAAAAGATTAAATTAAAAAAAATAATGGATTGAAACTAAAAATTACTCGTAATATTGAGATAATAAAGAACTTATTCAACCCTTTATTTCTTAAAGAATGTAGTTAATAAAATACTTTCTAACATAAAATATTTACAGAATTAAAATAAAATAAAATTTATTTTCAAAGAACTAATTCAGAATATAATATTTTAGAAAATATATCCTTTAACTTATATAGTGTTGGTTATTATTATTATTATTTTTTATTATTATTATTATTATTATTATTATTTTTTAAACTTGTATATGTTTTATTTCCAGGATCACATATAGATACTTCTGAAATCGTAGCCATCAAAATGGTGAGTCTTATTTCCTTTTTCTCGTCGTTGCAAGTTTATTGACTTCCATTTCCCGCATAATTTGTTTTTAATTTCCTATTTATTAATCCATTTCCTTCAAGACAAATGAAAATGTAACCCCTTTCTTGCTTGCTTGTGTTAAATAATATGTTAAAACTTTTCTTTGCTTAAAATTTTCTAATTTGCTATGATTGTTGAACACCATAAGGGTATTTATGTTAACCCAATCATTTGTTTAAGAAATGGCTAAATTAATAATTTTTAGCATTAATATAATTTATCAATTTTTTTCATTTAATTTAAACATTCGGCATACTTTGATTTTTCTTCAACTTAAAGTGATTCATGACCATTAGTGTGATTAGTTTCTAATCCAATTTAACTAGCCTATTGATAGCCGAAAATTGATCTGGCGGACTGATTTCTAATTTCAAACCGAGCTAAAAGGGTTGGTGTGTTTTGGTAAAAATAATAAAAATAAAAAGAAAAGAGAGAAAAATTAAGTTATTCACTTTATACAAATAATTTAAATAAATATTTTGTTTAAATAATATAAAACACATTTATAATTTAGCTTTCTAAAGTATTAGAAAAGTTAAAAGCTATAAAATAATAATACGGAACTGACAAATTAAAATGACAAACTGATCAGTCATTTTTTCCATCGATTGGCAAAACCTTTTGTACCAAGTCCGAATTCTTTGTTCATTAACTTTGAACGTTGTCTTCAAGCTATTATTAGAATGGACAAAAATATTTTGATAAGATTTCTTTTACAGCATTTCGGTATAGTATATGAATTGTTTTTTTTATTAATTTATTACTTATTTATTATTATGTGACATGTATACTTAAAATGTTGTAAGAAAATATTTATGTCACATATCATTAGAATTTCAAGTTATAAACTGAACTTTGACAGGAGAGTTGGTCCTTGCTTTGTCCAAATTTAAGTTGATTTTTTAAATTGATTGCAGTTCATTTGATCTAGTCCACCACCAAATTTTGAAGGACTAAAAGTGGATTAAGATGTTTCCTCAACCTATTTTCTTCTAAATTAAAAATTAAAATAAAAAATTAATTAATTTATAATATAAAATATACAACAATATTATAACTTAAATTATAAGTTAAACATATTTATAGTATCTGAACTTTAACATAAAATTAAAATTATTCTATGTTTAAAATTTTGTAATATTTTTATTCTTTAATTTTAAAAATAAATTAATATAGTCTTTTAATTTAATTATGTTAATTTTTGTATGTGTCAAACACATTTTATATTAACTTGTTTATATTATTTAACACATTTCGACTTCTCTCTTAAATAAAAATGTGTTTTACACGTAAAAAAACATATTAATGTAATTGGATTAAAAAGATTATATTTATTTATTTATAACGTCTAAGAATAAAAATATATCAAAATTTATGATATGAGAAAATTTTTATTTTGAGTCAAAATTAAAAGACTAAAAGTATATTTAAACCTTTAAATAATTAATACTTATAAATTAAGTTTTGATTGTTAATTATAATAAAATAATTTAGTATTTAATATTTAAAGACAATATACGTTTTAGTAGGTATAATTTTAATTTTTAATTAATTTAAACTTAGTTATTTTTTATTCAAAAACCATAATTCTTGGTTATTTTACTTTCAGTTACTATGATTGCAAGAGTATTCAATTATTTGTTCTAAACTATAACATACCATATTAATAGTCCTCTTTACCGTTAATTTGTTTATCACATTATTAATATGTTTATAATATATATTTCTTTCATCCATAATAGTTTAAAATTTTTTGAAAGAAAATATATAAATATTATATTACTAAAAGAATCTATATATATATATATATATATATATATATATATATATATATATATAATCTTAATTTATTAACTTAGCAGTCTCACTTTAGTTGTTCACTATTATCGTTTGTAAGATTCTCTCGAGTTACATCTATTTAGTCTTTTGTTCACATCTAATATAATCATTATATCAAAACATCACAAAAAGAATAGGTAGACTTACTTATTTTTATAAATTCCTATAATGTATTTTGTATTATATAATTCAGTTTTCATTTAGATAATAATCATTCAACACTGACATAAATAAACTTATAAGGCTTTAGGGCTAAAGACGTATCATGGTGTCAATGTTCTTATAAAATCTTACAATTATTATAAATTTTCTCTATACTAAATTCAAGCATAAAAAACAACAATCCCCTTGTCCAGAAACCATCATCCCCAACCTGTGATGAGTTAACCTGTGTTTGGTTTGGCTCAATTTGACACTTTTACCCAAAATCATCATTTTTATCCCAAAATCATTAAGACAAGGTCTGTTCCTATCAATCCTTTAAGGTACAATACTATTTCTTACTGATCTTGTAGGTAAGAAATCTCCTTCGACTCTCGCCACCTAAATCTCATTATCTATTTGAGTATTAGTGTTTAATATAGTCCGGATGACCTCACATCGAAATCCCTACCAATGTATACATTACACTACATAATATGGAACTTCTCCATAGAAATGACTATATTCATACAATTCACAAAATAGTAATACATTCTTATCACAACATTCAATATATTTTTGGCATTCAAGCTTAGGTTCTATTCAACTCGACATACACCATTACCATAACGTCCTCATCTCAACAATTCTCATCAAGCCATAAAAAGCATTCATAGAAATTTCTTATCCCAACTCAAACAAAATTTATCACATATACAAAATTCAATATTATTTATATAATTCACATCTTCACCATCACTAGTATTTCAACTATAAGGATCACATAAACAACTAATAACTAATTTCAATCCAACCAACTCCCAAATTATGAAGCATATTAATATTTTGAACTTATACAAATTAATAAGCTTCCTTTGCCTTAAAAATAACCTTTCCTAAAGTTGGAAGTTCCCTAGCTCAATAAATTAAGTTATTCCCAATTAGAAACTCTCTTTAAAATTTTGATTAGTTCAAACTTTTCCTTATTACCTCAACTACTCTATGTTGCTGTCAATTTCTAGGATCATCGAATGCACCGGAGTATGGTGACTTGGTAAATTTTCACAAAGGTAAGGCTAACAAAAAGGGACTAGTGTGCACAATACAAATAGGCAATTAGTGTGCGACTCAAATTCGTTGTGAAAATTTACTAGGTCACCATTCATTCCTCTCTATTAGATTATCCTCGAAATTGATAGCAGTATTGAGTGTCTGAGATTGGACCAATCAGAATTTCAAACAGATTCTCTAATTAAGAATAACTCAATCTATTAAGCTTTGGACTTTTAGCTTTGAGAAAGGTTGCTTCTAAGGTTAGGGAAGCTTATTAACTTTTATAAGTTGTAAATATTAATATGCTTTATAACCTGTGAGTTGAATGGCTTGGAATTAGTTATTAGTTGTTCTATATTTGGATGGTGAATTGTTGTACATATATTTGTGTGTGTGATCATTATAACTAAACTGGTAATGATTATGAGAATGTGAACACATAAATGATATGGAATTTTGTATATGTGATAAATGTTGTAATTTATCTAAGTCATGATAAAGAGATTTCTATGAATGCTTTTTATGACTTGATAAGAATTGATGAGATGGGGACATTACGGTAATGGTGTATGTCGGGCTGAATATAACCTTAACTTGAATGCCAAAAATATATCAGATATTGTGATATGAATGTATTACTAGTTTTTGAATTGTATGAATATGGTTATTTCCAAGAAGAAGTACCATATTGTATTATGTAATGTATATGATTGTGTACCGATTTAGGCGTAAAGTCATCATGACTCTACTAAACTCTCATAATCAAATAGAAAATGAGGTTTAGGTGGTGAGAGGTAAAAAGATTCCTTGTGTACAAATTTGTATGAAATAGTATTGTGACTCAAAAGGATTGAAAAGAATTAACCCTATCATGATGGTTTTGAGATAAGGGTGACAATTTCTAGATAAAGATAATGATTTTTAGATAAGGAGAATGTTTTTGAGGCTTGAATATATTGTAGAAAAATTTATGACAGGTGCAAGACTTTACAAGAACGTCGACACAATACAGATACATCTCTGAAACTAGAGTCTTTTAGGTTTATTTTTGTGTCTAAAATGATGAGTTGAATGATTAATATCTAATTGAAACTTGAATCATATAATACGAAATCCTTGATAGGACTTTATAAAACCAAATAAGCTTACCCTTCATTTCTTTTGTGGTGTTTTTGTACTCACCTTTAATGATCACATATTATATGTGAGCAAAGGACTAGGTAGATGTACCTATAGATGACTAATGACAAGACTACTAAGCATATGAGTGGTAACTTAAGATATATATATATATATATATATATATATATATATATATATATATATATATATATATATATATATATATATATAAATCTTGTGATGAACAAACTAGTACTAAGAAAACTGCTAGCTTGGGGATGTTACTTAAACTCTATATTAAGATACTACAAATTAAATTTAGAATAAAATAAAATAGAAATATAAAAAAGTATTGAACATCCATGAAAATATGGAATCATTGCATAAAAATGAGACTTGGACCTATTAAGACCAGTACAGACCAAAGTATTGTTGGGTGCAAAGCTCAACCATAAAAGGGATTGACATCACTCTCTACCCAAAACCTTAAGGCAATGGTTTAATGGGTCTTTCATCTTTATATAGTGTTATACTTTCTCATTTCTATCCAACGTGGGATTTAGACTCACACTTGAATTCTCAACAGGTGGTCATTTGACTGATGGAGCATTTATATAAGAAAATATGTAATGGTAAAGCACTTAGTAACATGTCTACATCAAATTACATCTAATTCATGACTGAATTAGTAGCCAAGGTCTATAGTCAAAAGGAAAATGTTAACTACAATTAGATTTTCTCTCTAGTGATCAATCAAATATACTTTCATTTGGGTCGTACTTGATTTGGTAGGCAATGAAGACATAAGGACTTGAATAGTCATATGTGAAAACAAATTTTCTTCACGACCACTTGAAGGTTTTTAGTCAAAAAGATTTTAGTCGATGGTAAGGAGGATTAAGTATGTAAGTTGAAGTAATAATTATATAGGCTCAAATAATCCCATGGATAATAAGATAAGATATTTGCTCAATTTATCACCACTCAAGGTTTTGACAAAGGTTCTTATGATCCATTCATCTATCATTTACAGGTGGAGAACAATGGACCCATATATTTTTTGTTCTATATAGACTTCATATTAATAACATCTTGAGACCAGGTTAAAATCAAATGGTTTCATTTATTACTAGGAAATACATTTGAAATGAAGGATAAGAGCATAAAGAAGGTGATTTGGGGATCAAAGCCAATAGATCAAACCCAAGAGAAGCTCTTTATGTATCAAAGGAACTATATTCATAAGGTGATGAGACATTTTAGGATGGATGTGCTAAATTCATAAACACACCTTTGATAACATCTATATGTCGTTTTATAGCTCAACACCATGCAAACTAATGAGGAGAAGGAATACATGTCTTGTGCTCCTTATGCTAGGGTAATGACATGTAATAACATGCATTGGACTACACCTTACCAAATTGTTAGTCTAATGAGTAGGTACACAATTAGACCTAGGAATGAACATTGGTAGGAATAATGAACTGGATCTCAAGATATATGAAGGTGATCAAAGACAATGAAATTATCTTCAAAGGTGATATTCAATGTGTGTGGTAGACTTTGACTTTATGGTAAACCTAAACGCTAAAATTCTAGTACTAGTTATGCTTTGAAAATTTGTAGTCTCTAGTAAGTTAGAAAACTGCTTTCTAGACAACTAGAGTTTTACTGATTATAAATATGGCTGACGGAGGTAGAAAATGAGGGATATGATTGAAGGGTTTGATCTAATTTTGGTTTTGCTTACGAGAAGATATTCACCCTTTGTGATAATTTGAATGCAATATGTTTAGCCAAAGCATAACACGGTTGGCCAAAGATCAATATGTTTGTACAAACATTACAATAAAAAGGCATTTTAGTGACAACCCATTTCGGTTGCTAAATAGCCAAAAAATCGATCGCAAATCGTTCAACAACCGAAATAAAGATTGAACAAAAGTGACGAAATTTTTAGCCACCAAAATTTCATTGACTAGTGTAACAAATTTAAAGACTTTTTTTTTTGCTAACATGAATATATATATATATATATATATATATATATATATATATATATATATATATATATATATATATATATATATATATATATATATAATTTTAAAATGTTAATTTGATCACAAATATGATGAAACTAGAAATATTATTTTTCTATCCCTAATAATGAACAACTTTTTAAATCAAACTATTTTTCAGTCACTAAATTGGTGGCTAAAACTAGAAACATATAGCTACGAATATATTTCGATGGGTAAATCGGTAACTAATTCAGTGGCAAAAAAATTCAGAAACAATATCATTTTTGGCTTCATTTATATACCTAATTTTATATGCTAATATACAATATTTTGACATTTAATTATGATAAATAAAAATAAATTCAAATATATATTGTATTAAATACTAATATAACAATTAAAAGTATATATATATATATATATATATATATATATATATATATATATTGCATTATCCAACATAAAAGCAAAATGGAAATAGTTCTAAATTAATATGAAGTCATCATAAGTTAAAATTATAACTAATGATCTAGTAGTCTATTATATCATCTCCACTACTAGGAGGATTAGAAGGAGCTCACATAGGACTCTTCAATTGGATGTGTTAAAAAATAAGTTTTATCTACTTATTTTGTTAGCACATTTGTTAATCTTGTTAGCATATGTGTTTACTCTGTCGCTCGTAATTTTTCATTAAGTGCTTCATCTTTTCTTTAAATGTTCTCTCCTTGGCCTCCTTTTCCATAAGTTCAACATTTAATTTTTTAATATTTTTACACAATTTTTCTATTTGATGAACCACTGGAGTTTAGTTGGTATTAGAGTAAGCACCTATACATTACAAAAAAAAACTAGATTTATTGACGATAAATATATGTTGGTAACTGCAAAAATAATTGGTAATAACATTTTTTGTTGGATTTTCGACAGGCACAAATCCTTCAGTAAAAATGAAATAGGTAACATTTACTGACAAATAAATCCTTCGGGAATTATCAAAAATTGTATCATTTGATAATTACCGGCAGATGTATCCTTCAGTAATTACCAACGAATGTGTTCTTTGATAACTATTAACAAATATTGGCCAAGAATTTGAGATCCTAATTTGGCAAACTAATTGTCATGTTCATATATTTAAAAAGTGAGCAAACTTGTGAAAATGTGAAAATTTTCCATCAACCAAAAACATGAGAACTTATAATACTTTTGAAATTCGAATATAAATGTTTACAAACAAAACCTAAATTTTGTAAGAGTCATGTTGTGGCCTCCACTCTAAGAGTCAAGAGACCTAAGTCTCCACTAAAGTCCACATACTCAACTCTCAACTTGGAGTGTGTAGGCCAACAGCGGGAGACACCACAAATTATGAGACAAACTGAGGGAAGTTGAGTCACAAAGGGATGGTGAGGAAGGGTGAGTTATGGAGGGAGGGTGAGTTGTGAGTTACTAAAAATGAAAGGGAGGGAAGACCGAAACTTTCCCAAATTTTAATCATAATGAAACTATTACCAACAAATTTCATCCATTGATAAGTACATATCAACTTTATCAATGGAATTACTGACAAATTTCTTTAAAACATTACATAAATACTTTATCGATTCTTTTCTCGATGAAAATATCCGTCAGTAATTTAAGTATAGTAATCCATCTATAAATTTGTTGGTGATATAATTTTACTGTTCCATTCATATTCGTCAATAATTCAAGTATTTCTTGTAGTGGTAAAAGTGGTAAACCTTTTGCTTAATGGACCAAGTCCATACACATTATATTTCATTGTCATCGATGGAGTTAATAAGAGAATTTTTGTGAAAATAATCCTTCAAGCATTTGATGTTGTTGGGCTTAGTTGCTTATATTTGTCCTAAAAATGAAGTCAAATGTGATTATTGTGAAGAAAACATGTAACAAACATTAAATTATAACTTAAAGTTTAAACATAACAAAAAGTCATGAGTCTTATCATTGATCCATTCTCTAATCTTTAATTTTTTGTATTGGTGGTCGTTTTAGCTCCTTAGTCTACATATGTTTAAGCACAACATAAATTTGAATATGTAAGTCTAATATATTGTTTTTAAATTAAATATATAGAAAACATAAATAAATAATAAGATTACCATTTTCTCAAAGTGAGCTGCAATAAATAGAACCACCACAACATGTTGAGGCTACATTCTCAACAACCCAATTTTCCTCGGCAACGAAATTTGTGTTTTGGAAATCTATAAATTTCCAATTTATGTCCAAGGTTGCTCTAACAATATTTGGAATCCAGGTCCCCTTATCCTGACCAGTCCTGGTTTGGTTCATTGCATTTTTCAGAATACTTGAGTCTTTTGAATCAAAAATTGATCATATGACTCGTTATTGTTTTAAATCACACCTATACTTTTTTTGCATTAAGAATAAGTTAGTAAGCAAACATAGTAGAACAATAAAGTTACATTTAAATGTAAACATAATTAGAATTTACCTTAAACTCTTCAAATTGAAGTTCAATTTGTTTTTTCATCCAATTAGGACTAGGTTAATCAATTTATTGTTGGATGATACGTGAGATTAAGTAGAAAAGTCTTCTGTTGGTGTAAAAGTGATTAGACTATACTTAAATTCTTTACTAAAAAAAATCTTAAAACAAGAGAGTATGAAGAAGATAAATTTCTTGATCCCATACTGAAAAAGCACACAAGCAAGATAATGAAAATCAAACTTCTTTCCTTTAGCCAAGACACCAAAGGTGGAGAGTGAATAGTAACTTTTACTAGAAACTAAAAAGTTAAACACAGACTTTGAATTTGTAAAAGTTTTTATTTTGTCAATAAAAAATTCAAAAAGCCCAAGGGAACAAATTATAGAAACAAATTTCATACATATCATGACTAGTAATTTTATGTATAACAATAGTGTGCATAACAAGTAAGCTATTTTATAATTGGAGTAAATGTAATTCACTTTGTTGCTACACACTTCAAAAGAAGAAGAAAATAGTACACAAGATTAACAAAATTCTCCTTTTGAACCTAATGAATAAACACCCTATATAGAGAACCCATTCTCCATCCTTGCCAATCCCAAACTATAGTCAAGTTCCCTAGTACAACATCTCAAACTCGATGAACTTGGAGAGTTCTACCATTAGCCAAAAACAATCTAATGTACCCACAAAAGAAAGAAAATATTTGACAATAATTTATCTAAGCAATACCAACACTACCAAATATCTAGATTTAATGGTGAGAAATGAATTGTTAACATCAGTAATAGGAAATAAAATTACTTGTGACCTTGCATTTGAGACATTACTAGAGTCATTATGCTTGGGTACAATTTATGGAATTAAGTTTAAATTTTTAGGAAGTGAAAAGGATTTAACACAATATCATAATGCATTCACACTATCACAAGGCAAAAAATATAATTGAAAGAATGTATGATCATTTGAAAAAAAAAAAGATAATATATCTTGTTCATAAATCCATAAACTACGTAGGCAACGTACATGATCAGATTAACTTACAACAAAAAGCACAAATGCAATTATAATGGCAAATGCAACAACAACATATTATGGAGAGGTACTACACATATGATCGAAGTTTTCTTTGATAAAGGACTGACAATGTATTCAAAACATTGTTTTTCAGATAAAGAGAACAAACCAGAATGAGCAAAGCCAAAAAAAAAATTCTTTTAAGAGAGAAACAATATGGATTCTCGGTAAGAGAGAGAGAAACGAAAAACCTGATGTGTGTTTCCAATACATTGTTTACTATAGTTGAACTCCTATGTGCAAGTAAATGAGCTTGTGGAAGAAGAGAGATTCCTAATAGTAATAGGAAAATCAAACCCACAACAATGATGCACTTTTCTCAATAGGCTTTCACACTTTCATGGATATTAGGATAGAAGAAATCAAGTAGGGCTTGTAAACAGGGAAAGGGATTGTGTTTCAATAGATAGGAAAAATGATAACGTCTATCAATGAAGGAAGGAAGGATAAAGATATGCACATTTGATTGAGGATTGGCGAACACAAATATGATTGAGCATTGGAGAGAAGAGGTGGAATTAGCACAACTGTGGAGGTTACATGAATAGAGAGTTTTAGTAAGATGGAGGCAAACTAAAATTTTTTAAGGGAAAAATTTAATTTAGTCACCGAATAAGAATGGTTACTAATTCACTAGTTTGATTTATTTTTGTGACTAAAACAAAATACGTCACTAAATAGATGAACATTTCGCTCTCAATTTCAATCACTAACTATCTTCCTTTATTTCAATTTTAAATAACTACCTATTTAGCGACCAAAGTTTTGCAACACATAATTTTAGTCACTAATTCAATTGCTAAATATTCTTATATAACTAACTTTTCATTCAATTGCTAATTTGTCACTTTTATTAAAAAAATAGGTAATTCGCTCACTATCATGAGACTACCATATTTTGATCATTAAAATCGATAGCTAAATAATGAATTTCTAATAGTGAAAGGAAATGATTAAAGTGGAAAAGATAGACATTAAGAAGAACCCATAGATATTTTTATAGAAGTGAGTTTTTATTTAATTTTATATTTCTAAAATTTGTTATGCCGTGAAAATACAATGTAGTGTACTTATGTGAATGTCTGTCCATCTTTTATTACAATAACAAAAAATAATTAATTTTTATCCTAATTATTAAAAAATATATAAAATAAATTATAGATCATTTTTTATTGAAGGGAGTTTTTATTTTTAGTATTTAATTAATTTAAGAAAATATATAAAAATAAAAATTAAAATAAATTATAAAAATATAAAATTGTAATGAAATGTGTACACAAAAATAAGATTAGAGAAACTAATCCTCTTTATATATATATATATATATATATATATATATATATATATATATTAAAAGTACGTCGTAGATATTTTTATTATAATTAATAATTAAAATTTAATTTAAAATGTTAATGATTTAAATTATAATATTAGTATATATATATACATATTAAAAGCAATATAATACAAAATATTAATGTTTTAAATTAGTCTATTTAATTTTTATTTAAAAAAAAAAAAAAAAAACTGGTTGTCACACTTCGTCTCACCCACCTATGACCTGTTAAATTGACAATTCAAATGAAACAAGTCAAGATGGAGCGGCGGATTAAAGACTCGAATCCAATCTGTTAAATTTTGAGAGGCTGACAAGTTAGCTCACATACCTATACTTGTTTTTGCATTCCACTTGCCATCCATTTTTATGAAATATAGATAAGTTCTGATATTTCAAAAGTATAGATATTTCAAGTAGGGGTTTCTAAAAGCAATATTTTACTTGTTTTATAGGAGAGCAGGAAAACCAATCAACCACAGCTAGTGTATGAGTCCAATTTATATAGTATTCTTCAAGGAGGAAGTAAGTTAACACAAACTCAAATGCTGTTGCAACAGTTTCCATGTCTTGTGTCAATAGATTCTGATTCCACATAGTTATGGAATTGAAGGTGGAATTCCAAGAATGAAATGGTGTGGCTCTGATGGGGATAATAATGTTCTTGTTATTGAACTTCTGGGACCAAGTCTTGAAGATCTCTTTTACTTCTGTGGCAATAAATTATCTCTCAAAACAGTTTTGATGTTGGCTGATCAGATGGTAATCACTCATTCCTTTTCACGCTCCTGTTTCTTACTTTTCTATGCAGATTCAACACGGTTTCACAATTTAGAAATTAAAAACAAAATTATAATTTTTTAATGATTTATAAAAAAAAATATAAATACATGAAAATTAAAAATAAATCTGCTTTTGTTTAATTGACCACAGCTTACACGGATAGAATATTTACATTCTAAAGGATTTTTGCATAGAGACATCAAACCCGATAACTTCCTTATGGGTCTCGGAAAGAAAGCAAATCAGGTATTGCTTCATTAGTATTTTTGTTCTTTCAGTTTCTATGTGATAAAAAGATTTATTTAGTATTTTCTTTAGCTTTCAACTTTTAATATATAATTGTTGTAATGTAACACTCTCAGATTTACATGATTGACTTTGGACTAGCAAAAAGATACAGGGATCCCATCACAAATAAGCATATCCCTTACAGGTACATATATTTTTCTGTCTAGTTTTATTTTATCTAATCTCTTATTATTAATAATACAGATTATCTGACATCCCAAAATATTATATACACATATAATATAATAGGATTCAACTCTTATAATATGTGAAAGTAGTTGAGAGATAGAGATAACAATATTTAAATATTTATACAGTCATCCAAAATATGGAGGAAATTAAAACGAAATCAAACTTGAGTACAAGTTTCCAAAGTTCTCCAAAATAACGAACTATTTAAACTAAGAACTAGTAAAAGTTCTAAGTACTAGGGGCTGGGTCTTCCTCAATCTCCAACGCTTGCTCCAATGACACATCATCACCTACTGCTCACATCCAAAGGATTGGATTATCATCGCAAGGAGGAAGGCAAACATATACAACCATACAATGCAAGGGTGAGCTAGGTTTCTATAAACAACCAATCATACCAAAATTTATCTAATATGACCACCAACATTCACATTTACAAGCATGCAAGTCATCAGATATTATAAACATAGAAATTATATTCATACAATTCTCCAGATCAAGTATCCTATCAAGTTGTGACCTCTAGACTCGTCCAGACTTAGAATGTAAGTAGAGCTGAGGTGGGTTGTGCACTTGTGGTGGCCTTTACCACTTTGCAAAGCCATTACCGAGGGGTTTCACCCGACCACACACAAGGCTAGTCTGTTACCGCAGAATAGACCTCCAGTGATAGCGCCTACCTTAGGACCTCCCACTACTCCCACCACACGCGTCAATCCTCTCTAAGTGAGAATGAAAGACCGTTGGAGTGTTAGAGATAACCCCCCATATGGAAGTCTATCACATTCATTCAATACACTAACTGATCTCACCGAGAGATCTTAATTTCATATTCAATCCTACCACTTTAAATCACATGATATTCCTCTTGAATCAATAATGTACCTCATAAACCACTTTGATTCATCAAACATAAAATTTCATAGTCATTCAAGTGCATTCTTACTATATTGTCTCATACCAAACCCATACACCATCATACAATATCAACCATGTCATAAAAACAACTCATACATTACATACTTTCACAAAACAATCACTTATTAACACAAATTTCTTTATGACTTTTAATTATCAATACTTAAGTAATTCTAATAGCTTGGAGACCCTCACCAATGGCTCTGGAAGGGTAAAAAACCCCCCAAAACGATCTAAAGAACGTCCAAAACGGACATCTAGAACCCCACAAACTATAAAAAACAAACAAAACAGCAGAAAAGGGCGCCCAACCCCCTTTAGGGGCGCCAAGGCGCCACAATTAAGGTGAAACAACGCGTTGAAGGGCGCCCAGCCCCTTTCAGGGGCGCCCAAGTGCCATATCAGTTGACAACAACTACGAAAATTGGCTTTTAATGCAATTGGACCCTATTCTAATGACTAAAGATGTTCTTTACACATTTGTATTGATGGGAAAACATGTTTGTAAGTTAAAACTAATATCCATTTGGTCACTATATCCAAGACTAGGTGTATCAAACCACTTTTGACACTTTAAGAACCCAACTTCATCAACCTAGAGGTCTAAAATTGACTTTACCACTTAGAATGTGTTTTTAGCAAATTTAGCACTTCAAACAAGTCTCAAATGACTCAATCAAGTTGTCCCCACTGCCCACTTACACCCTAGACCTCAGTTACTCAAAAACACTCTCTCACTTCCTCTAAACTCACTCAAAACACTAGTTTTCCTCAACCTAAGGGTTCAACTTCACTTCTACCATTTAGAACCTCATATTAAACAATTTTATAGTTCTAACAAGTTATAATTAATTTGCCCAAGCTACCTCAATAGTCCAAAAGAGTCATAAACCTCTACCTCTCAAATTCACTACTTCCCTTCCCTTCAAATAACCCCAATTTCACCATCATAGAGACCAAAAACTGAATTTACCATTTAAAATGAGTTCCCAACCATTTTAGCTCTTCTAACAAGTCTCAAATGACCTATCTAAACTATCCCAACAACCCTCTTGCACCTTAGACTACAATAGCTCCAAATCACCCTCTCACTTCCTTAAACTCACTCAAAAGCACCAAATTGATTCAAATCATTGCCTACTAATTAATATAACACATTTCACCCCATCAACAAGTCCAATTCCAGCAAAACATCATACTCAATAACAGTTCACAGTCAGGAAATCATCAGCACACAGTTCATCATTCAAAAGACCCTAAATCTCAACATGCATCAACTAATTTCTAGCAAAATTAGTGGCACAACACAGATTTCATAATATATACATATATACATATATTAAGCTACAAAACAGCCAAAACTCTAGCTCCCCTTACCTCAAATTGACAGCACAGTAAACAATCGAACCTTGCCCACTCTCTTGTACCTCGAGGAAATGCTAGAAACACCTATAGATTGCAAATTTATGGTAGGAGACAAGATTAGGAACCTAGAAAGAGTTGGGAATTTAAGAGAAAGAGTAGAATTTTCAAGAAAATTCCACATCTACTGCATGCATTAAAACCCTAAGATGCATGGAAGAGGGGAAGATGACTTATCGGTGGCAGAACGAGAAATCGACCGGTCGGATTGAAACCCAAAACTTCAAGATTTCCTAAGTACCCTCTGATTATGAAACAAATGGGTTAGTAAAGAATGATGCTAGAGAGAAGGCAAAGAGAATGAGAAAGAGCTTTCTAGAGAGAGATGGACTTTTAGAAGAATGAGTGCTACTCCTTAGAAAAGTCCAACAACAACATAAGAGTCTACTCCCCTTTTTGACCAAAAAACCCCTCCCTTTTCATTTAATTTCATTATTTTACCTCCTTTCTTTTTACATATAAACATATATGTATTTTCCAGGTTCTTACATATTATATTTCTGGATCATTAATTATGGAATATCTAATTTCAGTATATGAAAAACGATAATAAATTAAAATTAAAGATATTTTATTCTCAGCAACTCCTTTATGTCTGTATGGTATAATATTCGTCATTTTATATACACAATTTAGCATACTAAGAAGTTTTTAACTGTTAGGACTTTTCCATACTTGTCCCTATAGTAATGTTGCAAAAAATCTGTTTATAAAGATAGATGCATCATTGCTAAAAATGAGAAGCCTTTCAACTTTAGTTTATGACATTATAAATAATTGTTTATCTTTATATTATTTTAAATGTTTGTGCTAAGTTTAGCTACCGTGCAATGATAAGTTTGTATTGAAGAAAGTATTTGAGAGAATACTATAATTTGGAAGAGGAGGGTAAATTACATAATTAATCACTTTTAGTTGTGTTGGTAATTGAATTGTATTAACAATCAATTAACTATATTATATTGTATCAAAATATGCAGAGATAGGCAAACTTAATTGAATTGCATTTAGCAATCAATTAACTATATTATATTGTATGAAAAATATTGAACTGTTTAGATTATAAAAGAATTGTACCACCATTAGCTCAGTTTTTTAAAAAACTGAATTTTTAAAGTTATATTTAAGTTAATTATTTATTAACTTAAAATTATTTAATTTTATATTTTTTATTTGTTTAAGTATGTAAAGTTGTAATTTAGTTAAGTAGTTATTGATTAAACTAAACTTTGATTGAGGTTGACTTAGTTGAATTTAATTGATTTTTGGTTGGTGTCGACTCGACCGGTTATCAATCAAAGCTTATGCGGCCTAATTTCGATTAGAACAAACGTGACTAAGTTTCAGTCACGACCGACTCAGTCAAATTCAGAAAATTTTTGGTCGGGCCTACACTATTGAATTTTGGTTGGGACAAACTCAATTGAGTTTTGACAGTGGCTATCCCGACCAAAGTAGGTCAATTTTCGGTCGTGGTCGAGTTGACTGACTTTCGTCAAGACCAACTCACTGGAGTTTCAATCGTGACCGTCTCGGTTGAATTTAGCCAAATTTCAGTTGACTACCGAGTTTGGACAGTGGTCGCCCCGGTTGAATTTACCTATTTTTCGGTCAGGGACAACTCAGTTGAATTTTGATCAAAACTTACTTGAACAAGTTTTTGCCATGGTGGTCCTTGCCAATTTTCGGCAATGAGCATTATGGAAGAATTCAACCAATTTTCGGTTGGGCCAACTTTCCTGAATGTAGTCGAATTTATATTCGAACCGACTTAACCGAGTTTTGATCGTGGATGTCCCGACCCAATTAGGCTGAATTTCAGCCTGGGCCCGTCGAACATTTTAGTAGATTTGGTCTGTTTAAACCTTTAGCCTGACCAAGCTTGTCGCTAACTTTGGCTCATATCGGTCCGTCTCAACCTTCAGTCATTTTTTACTTTCTCGACCTTAGGTTCAGTATGACCCGTCTTGACATTTGGCCCGACCTGACTTGTCTTAATTTTTGGCTTGGGTCGTATCGAGTTTGGGTAAGGTTGATTTGTCTCAACCTTCAGGCTTACCCAACCCGTCTCAACCTTTGACCTATTCAAAATAGAAAACAAATTTTGGTGCAGGGTAGTTTGGTAAAACAAAAAAAAAATAGTTCAATTTAGTTCGTCTGAACTATTATTTAGTTTAGTTCAGTTACTATAAACTAGTTTTTGATTCAGTACAATTTTTAACAGTGCAATTCATTTTGTCCACCCTATATACCAATGACTTTTCACAAAGATATCTTTAGGAGTTTACACATAATCTTATATACTACAAGTGTTTCTTTACAACTTTCTCTATTAATATTAACCTATTTAAATTCTAGATATGTTTTCGTACCATTCTAAATACATTTGTATTGAATATGTTTATAGAATATTTTTCTAGTTCTAGTTGAACATATTAGAAAATTGGACTTTAGTAAATTAAAACAACTAAGATAGAAAATCAAATTTTTATATTTTAAATCCTCTTCCTTAATCCTCAAGTCATAAATGATGGTAAATGATGGTTTTAAGCATGCTCTTACCATATCCAATTCCTTTTAACATTCCTTCTTGCTACTCCATTTCACTACCATGATCACAATATTACTAAAGATCATTGAGTCTCATGTTTCATAGTAAATTTAACCAAAGTGCATTCTCAATTAAATATTACTATGTCTAATCATGTCTATTCATTTACCTCTTATATCAAGTAAAAATCTAACTAACCAAAGTACATTCTTGATTAATTCTTGTTAAATTTTTTACCACTAATCAAAGTACATTCTCAATTAGTAGCAAAAACTCATTCAATCACATGAAAGTTTCTTACTTTAATCAAAGTAAATTCTCAATTAAAATTAAAAACCCCTTGACTCATATGATTAACATGTATGTAGATTTAACACCATGCTAACTTGCTATAGTATAAAAATTATTACTTTTACTTGATTAAGAAGAAAAAGTCAAGATAAAAGTAAATCACAACAAGAATCAAAAGAACAAACAAATTTATTCATCTAACCTCATAATCCAGTTAAGAAATTACATCAAAATCAACCCTAGAGGCTTAACACTCTAAGGAATGTTGAAATAACATGAAAATAGAAGAAGAGAGGGTGGGGATCATGAGAGAAGAGAGAGTGCACGAAATTTGAACCCGCAAAGGGTTCGTAAGCTCCACCAATGTGCTTCCTTTAGTTTCTTTATATAGGAATTTGACTGGGCTTTTGTTTTGGATTTTTTTGTTATTATAATATCTTTTATGATAACGTAATCTCCTCAAATTATCTTCTAAATAATAAAATATCTTCAAGATATATTTGATTAGTGTAGAGATCTAAAAATATTTGAGAAGACCTTTTCTATAGTCAGAAAGATTTTGCAAATATTATCTTTTGATATTTACTGATATAATTAAATAAGGTAATTATTTAACAATATCAAATAAAATATATTTACCCAAATTATCTTTTATCATAAACATTTATCAATTATCAAAGTCTTTTTTGTAGAAAAAAAAGAAAAACTCGCAAGATCCAATTTTTGTTGCTTATTCCCTCTTCTTGGCTTAGCCAACTTTCTTCAACTTTTCATGTCATTCTTAGATTGACTTCTTGTGGTCTTAGCTAATAAATACTGGTTTGATTTTGAATAATTGATTCATATAAAATCCTATACGAAAAGTTAATAAAACATAATGCAAATAATAAAAGATAAAAGTAAAAATCTAACCTAATAAAATTAATAAATAAAATTGATATGAACAAATATAAATATGAATTTGATAAGAATAAATGAAATAAAAAATTAATAAAATACTATAAAAAAATTATAATAGCATACCTAAATAACCAATGATAAATCCATCCTCTTCATGGCTACAAATGCCTTTTATAAATTTCTCCACAAAACAATAGCATAACTAAATATTTAAGATACACTTTAGAGGTACATCCTAAAGAGATATTTATAAAACATGCTTCTAGAATGTTTGTTTATAGCATACCAAAAATATTTAGAATTTTTTTTATTGACTAAGACAATTAGAAACCAAAATCAAGTTTATATTTCATGTCAGATTATTGTTGCTTAAAGCTTGTTCTTACATTGATAAATTCCTCCAGAGAAAACAAAGGTTTAACAGGGACTGCCCGTTATGCAAGTTACAATACTCACTCAGGAATTGGTAAGTACAAAGAATTTTTCCTGTTTTTCTCCTCTATAAGTTGTAACCTATAATTTCCCTCATTGTTTTCTTTACTTCTTAGAGCAAAGTCGTCGAGATGATTTGGAGTCTCTTGGCTATGTTTTAATGTACTTTTTAAGAGGAAGGTATGTGTAATTCCGTCGAATGTAATCTTAAAACGAATCTTGATTAATATAAAATTTTGAGTACTAGTTGCACATATTTTTCAACTATGTGTGGCTTGATATTTAGTTCTTGAATTCTTTCAGTCTTCCATGGCAAGGTTTGCAAGCTGCCACCAAAAGACAAAAGTATGATAAAATTTGCAAAAAGAAGTTATCAACACCCATTGAGGTCTGTTTATAAACAATTTTCACTTTTACTTGCTCTTATAATAAGAATTAGAAAAACATATGGGTAACTTGATTTGAAGACTTGAATCCTTGACTTCAAAATCAAATTATTTTTTCAAAAAAATGGTATCAATGGTTTATTCAATGTTTAACCCATCATTACCCTAAGAGAGATTTTACTATTGAACATTTTGTTATGCATATAAGCTTAATATACATGTTATCTTCTTAGGTACTTTGCAAGTCATATCCTGTGGAGTTTGCCTCTTACTTTCATTATTGTCTCTCTTTGACATTTGATCAACGACCAGATTATGGTCTTTTGAAGCGTTTGTTTCGTAATCTGTTCACTCGTGCAGGTATTAATTTTTTTTATTTCTCGCATGCAAGTTATATATGCCTCATTGTAGAAGTTAATTTTCTTGTTAGTTTATTATTCCCACCAATACTAATTGTAGTAGTGCATGATATACTTTATCTCAAATAAAATGATTGTAAAATATTGTTAGGAAATCATCGCTAAATCTAATTCAACTTCGTAAAATTAATTTCCATAAAGTTTATATTTATTATATACTATAAATTTGTTTTATCTCTAACTGAGATGTGATTTTCAAAAAATATGATGAATATTCAATTTATATTCCACTAATCACCTGCTAGATATAAATAAGTATTCAATCACTTTTGATAATGGAGATAGATTTTTTAGAGTTATTCTCAGTTGATAATTTAGAAAAAAATAATCTAGAAAAAAATAAAAGGGGAATTAGAAATTAAGTTGATCTTGAAAATTTCCAAATCTTAGCTATCAAAGGTTTTGATAAACTAACTAGTTTGGTCATGCAAAGCTAATTGACGAAGAGAAAAAATTATGAGTGATTAAGCCCTAAGAGGCATTAGGTTGAATGAAGTTATCTAATTACTAGTTAAAAGAAAACAAATAATGTTCACAAGGAACTTATAACTCTTTTTTAGCCAAATAAATTAGCTACACGTATTAAACGAAACAAATAATGAAGTTAAAATGTTCACTAGAAAAATAAAAAGGAAATACAAATACTTTCCTTGTAGAGTTTGTCTTTCCTCTTTCCAAGAGAGGACTAAAAAAAACATAACTAAAAGTATGTTCCAATACATAATTTAAATAAAAATTTAGATGTCCAGGATGTGTTAGATTAAAGACTATAAATAAAACAAATTGTTGGTTTGAGCCTTGAAATTACTTAAGATAACTATGTTGGTTCAAGATGTAATTAAAAGAGATTTTTTGCTAATCATATCCAAAATTCAAAGAAACTAACTTAATTAAACTAATGAAGTAATAATTTGTTCTTAGCACTAAGGTTTTTAACTTTTTTTTTTTCCCACTTCATTGGTTTAGTGGTGAGCTCAAACATTTTGGTAGACGTCCTTTCATTTACTTTATGATTTTGTTATATTTACACCCTTATAGAGAATTTGAACCTAGGTGCCATCACATCCTCTAATGTTATTGAATTATGGTCTCTTAAGAGATATGGATTTCAACAATCACATTTTACAATTTCCTTTTTGATATAAATACTGAAATATAAACAGTATTTAAAAATCTATTCACTAGGAACTATATTTCAATGTAAAGAAAAATGACTTTAAAAACCCACACGAAGTATTTAAGAAAATATATATTTATAGAAGGATTAGAAATTTGGGGTTTTACAATCCAAAATTCATATAATTCATTTGTTACATCTCATACAACATAAGAAGAAAAGATGAAATATGAGAACGACTTATATCTAATTAAGTTTTAATCAATAGAAATTGAAGAGGAGTAAAGAAAAAAGTTATAAAGATGAAGGAAGGAAGGAACTTGTGATTTTTGTGCCTGCAAGTGGTTTTTTTCTTTTTTTTTTTTTCTTTGTTCTCAAATTTGTTTCAAACTAAATGAAAAAAAGTAAAAAAAATTACAATTTTTTTAACAACATTTAATATATATATATATATATATATATATATATATATATATATATATTTATTTATTTATTTTTATTTATTTAAGGCTATTTATTCTTAACAAGTAGGCTAACTTGAGAAAATTACCATTTGGCTGATCAAAATTTTGAAAGTCGTCACACCGTCACTCCAAAGAACAAACTTTAAAAGTATGAAATTTAACAATTTTTTCTAAGCAACGTGGCATTTGTTGGGTGAATGTGTTACATTCATTGGGTGAAGAACTCAAATTCGCTTTGCCAACGGCAAATGATTGAGCAAATTATGTAGAAAACCTTCAATTTTGATTTTTTGCATGATTTTACTGAGACAAAATTCAAATTAGTTAACAAAATTTCTCCATAAAATACATAAAAAACTAAATTTAAAAGAGGTTAAGCTATTTTCCTACATGACGCCCTAGACAAGACTCTGCATGCTACAATGTTGATAATAATGAAAAGTTAGTTCACTAAGTTTTGCTAATTAACATCCATAACAAAGATGTTCAAATTGAAAAGTTCAAAATACATTAATTAACCTTTTGTTCTCCAGTAATTTTAAACATGAACAATAAAAACATAATTAGTAAACAACCACAAATTGGTTCGTATGTACCAATTTACGTAAATTCTTCATGCAATCATTATAGTAATGAACCACTTCACATTATAATGACTGTTTGAAAATGATCTGTAATATCAGTAGTTACACTCATTCTCAGCTAACAAGCCACAGAGAAAAACATTCTTAAAATTCTATTATTGATATCCCCTGAATTTCCTAAGGGTGTTTATTTATAACCCTTGATCCCCAAAAAGCCTCTACCTTCTTATTTTAAGAAGCTAATTATAAATTGACTACTAAGAACTTCTATATTTTCCCTAGAACTAACTTTGCTAATAAACCCCTAATATCACTTATTACATAATCAAAACTCATCAACAAATGTATAATAGCATAAGAAAAAAAGTACAAAGTTTGGTTTGGAGAGTAAACAAATTTTCAAGGAATGATTGTATGGTCGCATACCCATACCCTATCATGTGCAGGAGTGAATTGCAACTGATGTTACTCTTCTTTACCAGGATATGATTCTGACTATTTATTTGATTGGACTATTCTAAAATATCAACAGATGCAACAACAGAAGACACAAAGTCAACCAAATGTCAGTGATTCCTTTCCTTTCCTTCAATAATTTTAAAACCTTATACATGACTTAATTTAAGTGTTTGAAGTCTTTTAATTTTTCTTTCTTAAAAGTGTTTCATAGAAAATTAATCCAATACTTTGTAGTACTTTTTTTTTTCGTAACTTTGAATCTCGATAGATTTGCTTTTAATTATGATTTTCTCAATTTCATTTACAGGATAATGAAATGTTACGTGGGTTTTTTTTGTATAGCATGCGTTAAATCTGTACTAGTTTATTGAATATCTCACTTGTCTATTTTGGTATTGTAGGCTCCACTAGCTGTGCCTACTAGTCTTGAACCACTGGAGGAGGATAATAATAAAGGTAATTTCATGCTTGTATTAGGTATCTGAAGAATCAATTATTATAATTTTGATATTCTCACAAAAACTCATGATGTTTTTTATTAAATTTTGCAATTTTCATAGTTAGAAATTTGAGGTGATATTTTATAATGACCATGTAAGAATGAAAAAGAAAACAAAATAACTTTTGAAGATATTTGTTGTTGAAAATGGAAAAGTATATGTCATTTGATATACAAAGTTTTTTCTTAATATGGTTATTTGTTTCATATATATATATATAATATATATATATATATATATATATATAGCATCATAGAGATAATTTTCTGCAAAAGAATGTTGTTGTATTGAACACATCTGATGCATTATTTGCTTTTTCAGGAGTCAATGGTTCAACTCAACTTGATGCAGAAAAACCATTAATCAGTGTTGATCATCAACGGGTTTTCAAAACAACATCTAATATTCAGAATCATAAAACCAAAATTCAACCTGAGAAACATGTATACTGATGAAAGCTTTACCATTGTTTTCTTGCCTCTGTCATAATTAACGAGTTACCTAGTTATTAATTCTCATTTTACAACATTGATAAAGTAGCATAGTAGTTAAGGCTTGAGCATCATGTATTCAGATATAACAGAAATGATTTATTTAATGAAAAGTCCAATATTCAATTATTAGGGTCAATAACAATTAAGTTATCATAAAAAAAGACCATTTTATTTTCTTAATATGTTATTATAGTTGTTGATTTAATTATAGGAAAATTTGACACTTTAATAATGACAAATTTTTGACACTAATAACGTGTCACATTGTCATTGATAGACTTTTAAAAAAATAAAAAAATAAATTTTATTTTTTTAAAAGTCGATCAATAATATTACCGGTGTCAAAAATTTATTATCCAGTCTCGTACTATCATTTTCCTTAACTATATCCATCCACATATTTGACTGAAGTATCACACTCTGACAGTAATAAAATTCTTGCAGACTGTGAACAATGGTTCATCTATGCCCACTGCGATGCCCGGAGTCTCCACAGAAAATGTCTCAAAACCAGTAAGGCTTCGCCGAGTTTCATCAACAAAACAATAGGTAAGGGAACAACACAACTAGAATTTTTAAGCTTGTACCTAACTTTTACTATTATCCTTTATCCTTTGTTTGTTAGAAATTTAAATGATGTAAAAATTCACATTCAATATAAATAAAAAAGTTTAATAAATTATAAAAGTGAAAAAATTTAAATATATTTTTAATATTTGACTTTTGATTTATGGTAAATTTTGATATATTTTAATTTTTATATTTTAAAAATGAATGAATATAGTTTTTTTAATTTAATTATATTAAATATTATATATATATATATTAAATTTTTTTATTAATTGATATTAAAAGAAAAATGTAACGAATGTGAACCATTCAAATATTAACATACAAAATGTTTAATACATCAATTTTTTTAATAATAATTAAATTAAAAAAATTATATTAATTTATTTTTAAAGTTTAAAAATCAAAATGTATCAAAATATTGGAAATAAATAAATTTCCATTTTATATCAAAACTTAGAGACTAAAAATATATTTAACAAAATAAAATAATTCATAAATATTAAATCTTAAAATTTTGTTGAAATTAATATAAAATCTCTTATATGAACAACTTCTACCTTAAAGTCAAGATCAATATAAAGATAATCAATAACTCTTGATTAATCTCTTTAGTCTATCACTATTAAAAGAAAAATTTATGGACATTCCTTAGATGTTGATTAATCTCTTTAGTCTATCTCTTATTCTTTCACAAATGCTAAACACTGCTAAGTGTAGAGTCTTTTGGTGAGTCACTATGCTTTTATATGAGACAAGGATTTGGAAGTGTGACATGTATTTCTAACTCTGTCAAATGCTAGGGAAGATGGCATTAGCAATTTTGCTAAGCATGATACAAGCCTATCAAATGCATTGGTGGACATAACATGCTTATAAAGTGAAGAAATGAATATTTTTGGAATAGTGAAAGTAAGCTGTGACAAGTGCAATGCATGATTGAAGGTGTTGATTGGTTTCATGCCACAAGAAATGTAGCCCTTATGGGAGGGATTAAACTTAAACAAACTAACTAACCATTAACTAATTGAGAGGTTGTTATTTGTTCAATATTTATTGTTGGATTGAGTTAAATATAAATCTATTTATTAAAAATTTGTGGTTAAGCATGCATGGGTGAAGGATGTGACAATCATTCTTTTGGAGTTGATTAATCAATATTTTCTTTTGTTTGAAGCATTTGTTACAAAGGGCAGCTAGCATTGCTTCGAGTTATTTTTTTTTTCCTTTTTTTTTTACTTAAACGTATTTAATATTTTTTTTACTACATAAAGACAATTTATTTAAATGAATGTAAAAAATTATAAAGCACAAAAAGTGATAAATTGATAATTTTACCAATTAATCCATCTAGGGTTCTCAATTCTTTAATACTAAAGAAAAGGTTTAATAGGTTCGAAGGTCCCTATTTTTGCGACTTCATTCCAATTGAGTCTTCGTATTCTGAAAGTTCTCAGTTGGGTCTATATTTTGGTAAAATTGAGTCAATAATGCCCTTGCCATTAATTGTTGTGGACGACATTAACTTTCTTGCAATGTGGCATACTAATGTGTCTTTTACTTATGATGTGACAGAGTATGAGATTACTATGTGGACATTTATATTATTTTAAATTTTAAAACATGGTAAACTGATTAATGAGTGTGTTTTATTTAGGAAAAAGTCATTAAAAATTAGGGATTAGTGATTTGGAAATTAGGGGTTTCTTCTCTGTGTTTTTTCTTCTTGCAGGTTGGGGTTGGTGATGGTTGAGAAGAGCAAAGACGAAGGTTGATGGAGGCAGAGCAAGGAAGGTCACACCAGGGTTTGAGCCCACTCTTCACGATAAGGTTTCGCCTCTTCTCCTCCACGGCACTGCTAATGCTCTGTGGTGGCAGATGAAGGTCTGAATGGTTGGTTGGGTTCTGGTGGTGGCGAGGAGCGAGAGTGTAGAAATTGTCACGGTGGTGATTTAGGTTTTTAGAGTTCTTTTAGTTTGGGATTTTTCTGTGGGTTTCAGGTGTGGAATCAAGGTGGTTCTATTGGAGGAGATGAAGATTCATGGTGGTTCTGTTGGGTTCTATATAAAAAATCTTTAATATAAAATTTTAAAATAAAAAATTGCCTCTCTTCTATTTTACTTTCTCGCCTTTCTCTGATGTTAGTTTTAAATTGATCCCAACATCTAATACTTTTTAAAATAACTGTAGAATCATATACGAATGAGAAGATGATGTGAATGAAAGAGCTGATAAAAAAAGTGATCAAAAAATTATTTTTTAATTAGAGAAATTGATTATTGAGTTGAAATTGAATTAAGTGTATAGTAATTATGGTGTTGTAACTGGTATCTGATGGTCTGCAACAGAACCTAGTCCCAGCAGCTGACACGTCTTCAAGCATCATAGAGTGGTCCTTAGCAGAGATGCTGAAGAACCCGAGCATCATGAAGAAGGCACACGAGGAATTGACTCTTAATGCTTACATTCCTTGGATTACCTTTCTTATCAAGCTTTACTTTCTTTTCCAATGCTTATGTGGTAGCTGATTATCTATATAGCATCTGAATAAGTGTTTGTGATAGCACAACCAATTGTTGTTTCTAAATATCTTTTGATTTAGGCTTATCTAATTTGTTTTCAGTTAATTATGTTTTATGTTATTCATATGGGACTTTAGTTAATTAATTTTATTAGTTTAATTAGATTTACTTTTTATTAAATTAAATTGTTTTAAACCAAAGGGTATTAACTGCAAGTGAAATGTGACAATGAAGATGACATTGTGCAATACCTTCCAAAGATGTTGCAAGATCCATGAAATTTTTAATGACAAGATTATGCAGATCCTCTCCAGCCCAGATGGGTATATACAGATATTTACAACCAAAGAGACAGCAGCACCGAGTGCAATGAGGACAAATCTATTTATAGCGGCATCAACAAATTCCCCTGTTTGATACCCGGATACAGTAATGAAATAGTACGTGATCAAGACCACGCGGAACCCGTATTCATAAGGCTTGAAAGAAGGGTATAGTTTTATGTATGTGGCAGAAAATCCTAGCATATTAATCACACAACTAGTCAGAAGAGCGATTCATCAGCAAAAAGACACACACAGTTGTTTTTCACAAACAAGAAATGAAATGAAAGTGAATGTGAAACCATTCTCTAATCACCTCTACCTACCACTTACGTCACCACCATGAATCTTCATCTTCTCCAATAGAACCACCCTGATTCCACACCTAAAACCCATAGAAAAATCCCAAACTAAAAGAACCCTAAAAACCTAAATCACCACCGTGACAATTTCTACATTCTCGCTCCTCGCCACCAAAGAACATCAGTAGCATCGTGGAGGAGAAGAGGCGAAACCCTATTGTGAAGAATAGGCTCGAACCCTAGCGTGACCTTTCTTGCCGCCGTTGCGTAACCTGCCTCCATTAACCTTCTTCGTCTTTGCTCTTCTCAACCATCAACAACCCCAACCTGCAAGAAGAAAAAACTCAGAGAAGAAATCCCAAATTTCCAAATCCTTAATCCTTAATTTTTAATGAGTTTTTCCTAAATAAAACACACTCATTAATCAGTTTACCATGTTTTAAAATTTAAAATTATATAAATATCCACATAGTAATCTCATTTTCTGCCACGTCATAAGTAAAAAACACACATCAGCATGCCACATTGCAAGAAAGTTAACGCCGTCCCCAGCAATTAACGACAAGGGCATTATTGACTCAATTTTACCAAAGTAAGGACTCAATTGAGAACTTTCAGAATACGAGGACTAGAGCTGTCAAAATGGGTAACCCGGCTCGACCCGGCCCAGCCCACCACGGGTTGGTCATTTAGTGAGCCAACCCAACCCGGCTAATTTATTAGCGAGCTAGAAAAACTTGAACCCGGCCCGACCCACCACGGGTTGGTGGGTAAACGGGTTGGCTCACTAGCCTATTTAATTATTTTTTTTAAATAAAAAATACAAACTTTCTGTAATTTAAATTTAAACAAATTTCACTCTCAAAAAATTATGTTAAAGACAATTCAAAATAATAATAAAAAGTACAATATAATCCAAATGTCATCCAAAAACAAACACAAAAAACATACAAATAAGTTTCTTATATTCATCATTTTTTGTTCTTTATCCATTTACGATATTAGAATCTTGAATAGATAAATCCACAATATTATGCTCTCTTGAATCATCCTGGATGTCAAACCTAACTGAATGTAGTCTATCATATCAATTCTTGTAACCCTTGACCCTTGTTCTTGTTGTCTCTAAATTCACTAATAAAGATTTTTCTAATATCAGAACCGAAAAAGAGAACCAATACTCAATAACATCAACAAAAAATATTAGTAAAAAAAAAAGAGAATCAATACTCAATAACATCAACAAAAAAATTAATAGTTTAATTTGTAACATAATTTCCCAAATTCAAAGATATCAAAAAGAGCTTGTTCAAATAATATATACTCAAATTGTTTAAATAAAATAAACAAAATCTGATACAAGCATGTCAGAACATGAAAAAAATCATTCCATGTCTTCAAATCCCCCAAAACAAAAAACAAATTCACAAACCCCTATTTTTGTCATTATAGGGTTTTTGAAAAAAAAAACAAAGAGAAGTGAGAAAACAAAAATGTGGAGAAAAGAGAAGAAAAAAGGAAGGGTGTTTTACGTGCTCCTTGAAGAATTTTAGTGAAGTGAGGGTGAGAGCACCATCAAATGAGAGCAAGTACCATGAGAGTGATTTGTGAGAGCAGATGTTACTTTTTTGTATACACAGTGAGTGAAGAAAGTATTTTATTTTTTAGAGTTTCATAAATAAAATAATAAATTAAAAAAAATAAAATTAGGTAGGTGGGTTGGTGGGCCAACCCGGCTCACCACGGGTTCAACCCACATGAGCCGGGTTTAAATGAGCCGGGTTGAAATCTGACCCGCATATAAATGGGTTGTATTTTTCAAACCCAACTCGACCCGAACCCGTGACGGGCCGGGTTGGCTCACGGGTTGTGACCCATTTTGACGGCTCTAACGAGGACCCAATTGGAACAAACCCACAAAAATAGGAACCTCTAAACCTATTAAACCTAAAAAAAAAGCAAATACATTTTTACTTAGTGGAGCATAGCATCATGGGAGTAAGGTGCTTTGAACCTAGATTTTTCAATTTTTGTGTATTATAATAAAATCAATATTAAATACATTTTCAAAATTATGTTTTTCTTTATATATAGAAACCTATAAGGAGATTTCAATATTAAATTATGTATTTTTATTATATTAGTTATAATAATTAAATATAAATTATAAATATTTCTTTAAAATGTGTAAAAGGATGTCCCATTTTAGTAATATAAAATCATTAATAAGAGTTATAAAGAAGATAACTTAAAAAAACTTGAGATTTCAAGAGAAGAAAAATCTACACTTGAAAATTAAATGAGGCTAACTATATTGTTGTTTCACCACCAACTCCTATGTTGAGACAACTGAAAAGATCTCTTTCCTAAGCTCACACCCATCAACACTACAAAAAAAAACCTTATTTAGAGGGGTTTTTTTTTCGATTTGCGGGGGTTTCTACCCTCCACAAAGTAATTTGCGGGGGTTTTTCAAACCGCTATAGTTTGAGTCACCACAATCTAGCTGCAAGGGTTTTCCACAACCCCTGGTATCACATTCATTTTGCGGAGGTTTTTTTGCAGAGGGTAAAAACCTCCCACAACCCTTGGTATCACATTCATTTTGCGGAGGTTTTTTTGCAGAGGGTAAAAACCTCCTCTATTGCTGACTATTATTTTGTGGAAGTTTTTAACCTCCTTTATTTTCAACTATTTGATTACAAAAAATGCTTATATTTTTTACACTACTTTTTGGTATTAATATATATTATTCAATTTAACAATTATACTTTAAAAATTATAACCTACCTAATTTGTATTATTTAATTTAAGATTTATTACTTTATTTTGCTATAATTGTTTAATTTATGTCATCATTTGAAATGTTTATATTTTTGGATCAAATATATTTATTTGTAACAATATTCAAATATATTAATGTAATAAAAGACATCACAAATTCATATAATTTCATTGTCAAAATCATCATAGTAACATAAAATCAATTTAAAATAAAACTCATCCTTACATTAATCAATAAGTACTCAAAATTCATAATAAACTAAATATAATTTTGTCCTAAAAAAATTTATAAACTCCTTAAATGTTTGCTTCCACCATATGATTATATCTTGTACTCAAAAGAGACTCAGAGCTCATTTGCATCACCAACTTGCTGAAATAATAAAATAAAATAAACAATTATAATTATACTCATACAATTTTGCTGGAAAGAAACAAAAGTGAGAAAAAAAATGAATTTGTTAAAATAACCAATGGGCTTTTATAGGAACTAAACATACACACTCATCAACCATGCTTATATATATCATATTAATCTAGAATTTACATTACAATATTATAATCACATTTGAATAACTCCAAAGTTTAATCAATAATCAGTAACCAGTAACCAGATGCACTAGAAAAAGAAACGAAAATCTGTTTTACTATGTATTCAATCATTGCCACATTCAACATTATAACATACTCACATCACATCAAACATCCATACAAAGATTCCAATTTCTATTTTCAAAACTAGCAAAGATTTATGAAAAATCACTCATGCTCTCACGTTGATTTTACTATATTCCAAGTAGATTCTAAGCAAATCAATAACACTCAATATTCATAAATCAAATGCAAAATTACAACAACCTTATTGGTACATATAAGCTTTAGAACAATTACAAACAGTCACCAGGAAATCCTGAAATAACAATACTATTTGACACTGCTTTTCTACAAAGTTTTAATAATAAATAACATTCGCATCTACTTTCATATACTCTTCCATGTTAACTAGCAAAATTCAATTACAAAAACAAAACTACAATATCAAGCTAGACTAAACAAATTGGTTTCATCAATATAAAACTGTACATAGACCAATCTACCTATTATATAAGAAGAAATAAAATATGGTATCTAAACTAACTCATTCTATCAAAAACAAATATTAAAAAAGTAAAATTGAGATAGCGAAGATAGAACTAGGGATGACATGTAGCTGTAAAGGGTCTATGTTTACCTCAAAATCAGGTTGTTATATACTAACCTTGGTGGAGCTGTAAGAACTTCTGCCTCTGCCATGCACAACACAACACATTAGTACAATTTAGAGATGAAAGCAACAACAGAAAATTGCACAGATAATAATAAAATACTTTACAACCCAATAAGATCAATAGAGTTTAAGCAAAAAGGTATTCCATCCTTGGACATTTGAACAGGACAGTCAAGAACATCCACACCATCTGAAATAGCCTTCTCATATGTTAAGTCAGTACAAGGAGGATAGCCTTAATAGGAAGTAAGGAAAAATTTTGTTAGATCTTAATGCCCCTATCTCAATAAAAAACAAATAATGTTTCAAACCTCAAGCATTTTCTTAAGCCGCTCTTCCACGGGTAATGATAGTAGATCCCTAAATTTGCATACACACGATGGTCAGAATTGCAAGTCCACAATAGAATAAACCAATAAAGATAAACAATGTAGAATTATAAAAGAAACATAATATCAAGAAGTCAACAGAAGCAACAAAAAGTATATAACAATAACAATAAATATACAAAAAAGGAAAAACTTGTAGATACAGAAGGACAAATTAAATATAAATCTAACAATAACATGTGTGTGTGTAATTATGGACGACTTTTACTCTAACATCCTTAGCCACAGATAATTCCTTTATAAACAGTGAAAATACGGAACTATTCTTTACTGCCTCAACAAAATGCAGAAGCTCAGACTCGACCTTTTCGTTGCATTAGCTTTGACAGATGCAATGTACAAAGCAGAGACATAGTTTCCTGAACCTCCATACAAGGCCAAAGGAACCTAAAAAGCAACATAAGAGAAAAAAATACATGAAAACCTGAATCAAACCATGCAAAACAATAACAACCACAGCAGGGGAGAGAAACTTTGTACAAACATTCAACCAGCATTGACTGAATACATACTCAAAAAGAAGATTCTTTTGGCTACCCAAAGGTATGCCCTTCAAGGAAATCCCGATCGACACACTAAATATAAGGTATCACAACAGGGGTGCAAAAACATGTTTCGCGGCATTGTGAAGGACTATCCCATTCTACTAAATATAACCACTCCATTCAACAAACTATACTTGGCCGAAAATACATCGACGCACAGTGTTTTCCACATGTATTCTTTTCATCGCAGATTCAAAAAGTTTCAAACGAATTGAGGGCACGAAAGTGAAACTAGAAAGAAAAATTGAGACTGTTGGGTTTATGATTCTTACGAGGGAAATGGAAGGGGCAACGAGAGATCGTTGAAGATTGGAACGGTGGGAAGTGACAGAGGTTGATTTATTGAAGAGGGAGATTCCTGATCTGACGCGGTTGCAGAGTGCCATCACTATAGAAACCCTAATTTTCTCGAGTTTCAGTGAGCGAGTTTGGAAGAGAAACAAAGACAAAGAGAAATTGAATCTGAATAGAGTTAATGAAGACTCACCAGTAAAAATTGAAGAAGAAGGCATGGCAGCAATCGTCGACGACCTCGTCGGCTAGACTCGCCTCGTTAAGAAGGCATGGCAGCAAAGATGAAAGAGGTTGACGAAGGCCAGGTTGCAGAACTTTGGAAGGATGAAATGGTTCTTAGGGTTTGGGTTTTCATCTGGAGCAAAAGTTATTTTAGAAAGTTTTGATGGCAAAAGTTCTTTTAGGTTTTGATTTAGGAAGAGTTTTAATGAGATTAAATTATGGAGGAAACAAAAAGTATTGAAGAAAAAGAAAAGATTAAAAAGAAAAAATAATTATAATTTATGTAAGATATAAACCTCTCTTAAAAAGAACTTAAACCCCCTCTATTATTAGCACTTACACAATTCACTGAAATCCTTTTAAATCATGTTAATCTGTGGGAGTTTTTTAAGACCTCCGCAAAATAACCTCCAGTAAATAGTAGTTTTTTTGTAGTGCAAGGTGATTGATAACGGTTGAAAAACCGTTATTTTCATGTGCTATTTTAGACCAAATTACTCCCTTTACTGCTTAGAATGAGCTTGAAATCAAACAAAACTCAATAAATGAGTCAATCGAGAGTCAAAAGCTGTTTTTAGCGATATTATGCTTGTTTTGCAGCAAATTTGATAGAAGTGAAGATTGGGAATGAAGGTGAAGGTCATAAACTCAAGAAAAAGCATGAAAATCGAAGAAAAGAAGAGTTTAGGGATCGCCCGGCGGTAGACCCTTGGCACTGGGCGGTCAAACGGGAGGAGAAGACACCAGCAGTGGACGTCGGGCGGTAGACCCCTGACGTCGGGCGGTTTTGCAGCATAAGTAAACCGCCGGGCAGTAGACCCCTACCGCCAGGCGGTGGCGCGATTTAGGCTACACCGCCGGGCGGCAAAGTGTGACGCCGGGCGGTGGTCAGCTGTGCTTGGGCCTATTTTTCTATTGTGCTCCTCACCTATAAATAGCCCTGTTACGAATTCCAATTTATTTTTTTGACAGAAGAGGATATCTTGGATGCTTTAAACAGACCTACTTTGCACTCTTTGGAGAGGATATCTTGGATGCTTAGGCTCTTTTTTGTCTTTTCTAGGGTTTGCTTTCCAAATCTTCCATTATTTTCATCTTGGTTCACCATGACTATGGTGAACTAAACCCTTTTTGTTGTTGGGGGAACAATGTAATTTTTTGATACTCTCTTTTATTGAAACTCTTGTTTGAATTATATGATTTTCATATGCGTTTATTATCAATTGTTGGATTCTCATACTATGCTTAATGCCTTTATTGTTTAACTCATTCGTTAATTGATATTTGCCTTTATTGATACGGGGACGTACAATAATGATACGAAATGGTGAGAATTTCCTTGGTTAAGCAATACCACCTAGGGATAGGGGAGTAGGATGACCAATTGTATTTGCTTCTGTTTGTAATGCGTTGCTAGTTGCTAGGGGAGGCTAGGGATAACAAGCCGGTAATTAGTAATAGGTCCTTTTCGCCGAGGGATTGGGTTAAGGGGAGGCCAAGAAAGTTTGCATGCAATTAGATAATAATGCTATTTAAACAAGAGGAGTAAATAAGAGAGAGAGGATTAGATGAAATTGTAAACCCCCAACAACTTCATTCATTCATTGCCTAAATCTTGTCAATTGAATCAACACATTGCATATTTATTTTTTGTCTTTGCATCCACCACAATTATTGAATTTTTCTCTGCAAGTCTTACGATTTTGATTCACGCGAACGATAAGGCCTTTCGAGTCTCATGGGAAGAACGATAATGGGTTTTACCATTTTTATTACTTGATACGATATGGTACACTTGCCATTCCGCTTACAGTGATCATCGCAAAAGAGAAAACACACAGAAAAATAAAAACAAAAGCAAGGGTAAGCTAATGATAAAACAATTTAATATGGTAAAAATAAAATTCAACATACAATTTCAATCACCCAATTAGTAGAACATCATCTCCCATTCACATATATTAAAAGATCTTTCTCATTCACACAACTGACTTGGACTTGGCCAAACCCTTTACAATATAGTATAAATGTCGAATCATGGAAAGTTCTGCACCTGTGTGGTGAAACAACTGACCCACTCAAAGCTACCACACAAGGTTAGTCCTTAAAATGCCCTTTGCCACCAAGAAAGGCCCCCAAGATAGGACCTCTTACTCCTCTCACAACATGACTCACCACTCTCTAATTGAGCATGGGTGATAATTAGAGTGTTAGGATAACCCCATTGTTAGCGGATTGGCAAGTTTACCAAATCGTATCAAGTAATAAAAATGGTAAAACCCATTATCGTTCTTCCCATGAGACTCGAAAGGCCTTATTGTTCACGTGAATCAAAATCGTAAGACTTGCGGAGAAAAATTCAATAATTGTGGTGGATGCAATGACAGAAAATAAATATGCAATGTGTGATTCAATTGACAAGATTTAGGCAATGGATGAATGGAGTTGTTGGGGGTTTACAATTTCATCTAATCCTCTCTCTTTTATTTACTCCTCTTGTTTAAATGGCATTATTATCTAATTGCATGCAAACTTTCTTGGCCTCCCCTTAACCCGATCCCTCGGCGAAAAGGGCCTATTACTAATTACCGACTTGCTATCCCTAGCCTCCCCTAGCAACTAGCAACTAGCAACGCATTACAAACAGAAGCAAATACAATTGGTCATCCTACTCCCCTATCCCTAGGTGGTATTGCTTAACCAAGGAAATTCTTACCATTTCGTGTCATTACTTTACGTCCCCGTATCAATAAAGGCAAAAATCAATTACCGAATGAGTTAAACGATAAAGGCATTAATTAAGCAAAGTATGAGAATCCAACAATTGATAATAAACGCATATGAAATCATATAATTCAAACAAGAGTTTCAATAAATGAGAGTATCAAAGGATTACATTGTTCACCCAACAACAAAAAGGGTTTAGTTCAACATAGTCATGGTGAACCAAGATGAAAATAATGGAAGATATGGAAAGCAAACTCTAGAAAAGATGAAACGGAGCCTAACATCGAAGAGATCCTCTCCAAAGAGTGCAAAGTAGGTCTGGCTGCCTCCTCTGTCAAAAGAATGAGTCTAAACTCGCACTAGGGCTATTTATAACAAAGAAAAGTAACAAAATTCAAGCCCAAGCCCATCAGAAAACCTCCCCGCGGCAGGGGTTTACCTCCCGGCGCTTTGCCTCAAGCCGCAGGACCGCCCGGTGCCAAAAATGACCGCCCGGCGCTTTCTGACACCGCCCGACGCTAGGGGTCCACCGCCCGGCGCTGGTCAATTGCACTCTGGTCAACTGGTTGGCTTTCTGGTTGACTGGTTGACTTTTCTGCATTCTGGTTGACTTTTCTGCACTGCAACCGTTTGATCTTCAACCTTTTTTTCCAGTCATTTCCAATTCTTATTAAAACTGCTGCAAAACAATGCAAAACAAGCATAATATCGCTAAAAACAACTTTTGACTCTCGACTGACTCATTTGTTGAGTTTTGTTTGATTTCAAGCTCATTCTAGGCAGTAAAGGGAGTAATTTGGTCTAAAATAACACATGAAAATGACGGTTTTTGAACCGTTATCACCCATATCGGCTTCTTACAATTTATACTATTTATACACATGAATCCTTTGAGATATTCCTCCTTGGAATTCTCTTTTTCCAACCTTGAAAACCATTTGAAATCATACATATGTCCATACACTTTCATACTCGAATAATAAACCAATACAAGAGAATACTAATCGTACATTAAAGAAATAGAAACACCCATACAAGTCATAAAAAATCATACATAACACAATTTCTTCATGGCATAGTTGATCCAGAATCGGAAGGGTCCAAAACCTCAAAACGACCTAAAGAACGTAAAAAACGGACACCTGGAACCCTAAATTTGAGATCTAGAAAATTGAAAAAAAATTAAAATTCTGCAGAGTTGCGCCAAGCGCCCCAAAAAGGGGCGCCCCAGGTGCTAGACCCCTGGAACAGGGGCACTGAGGGGGCGCCCAAGCGAATTCTACTCGCAAAAATGCCTAGGCTCCCCTTGGAGGGCACCCAATGCTGCACTAGGTTCTAAAATTCACCTATTTGGACTTTGGTGACCCTCTATGTAAGTTTAAATGATTCCTAAACACTCTTAGGCACTGGGAAACATTTAAAAAGAAACCCCTAAATTGAATTGACTACTACAAACCCAAATTGACCTATGGAAACCCATATTCACTCCTATAAGCTACCCAAACTCAAATCTACACTTTCTAACCCCTATACCAGTTTCCCAACTACATAACCAGGTCCAAATGCACTTGTTAGTACACATCAACACCTCAAATTACTAATAGTCCCTCAATTAACGGTCTAAAAACCGTTATTGTTATATATTAATTTGATACCAAAACACAACCTTTATGACTTAAAATTAGCTTGAAATCATGCATTTTGTTTAAGTTAGAGAACAAGAGAGCCAAAAGTGGTTTTAGAGATATTATGCTTAGTTTTACATTGTTTTGGTAGGACTTTATGAGAATTAAATGATGAAGATGAAGAAGGAAGGAATTGGAATAGAGAAAGGACGAGAAAAGATGAAAAGGAGGGGCCACGACCATCGCCCAGCGCCAACCCAGCGCTAGGCGTCCAAGTCGCAGACTGCTGAGCGTCCAATAAGCTTTGAGCGTTCAACATTGCCACCGCTGAGCGTTAGCTAGCGCCGAACGCCGAAATGAATGGGCCTGAGCTGAAATTCTGTTATTTTTATGGCCTATAAATAGACCAGTGCGATTCTCAAAGTAATCTTTTGGCAATCAGAGACATCCAGAGCTATTCTCCACTCCTTGGAGGCGGTTTTTGGATGCGGGAGCTCCAAATCACCAATTCTAGGGTTTATTCTTCCATTCTTTTCATTAATTCCATGTAGTTTCACCATGTCCATGGTGAACTAAACCCTTTGTTGTTGGGGAACAATGTAATCTTTTGAAACTCTCTTATATTGAAATTCATGTTTTATTCACATGCTTGTATTATCAATAGTTTGAGTTTTCTTATCTGATTATGATGTTTGCATCGTTTAACTCATTCGGTGTATTGATCCTTGATTTTGTCGATACGGGAATGTACAGGGAAGTCTCGAACTGATAGGAATTCTCTTGGTTAAGCAATACTACCTAGGAATAGGAGTAGGACGACCAATTGCTCTAAACTTCTGTTTATCATGCGTTATTGATTACTTAGGGAGGCTAGGAATGATAAACTAGTAATTGATAATAGGCTCTCTTCGCCGAGGAATCGGGTTTTGAGTAGATTAGAAAGCTGCATGACATTGATAATAAAGTGAATTTAACAAGAATAGTAGATATAGGAGAATGGATAAAGGTGAAATTGTAAACCCCAACAACTCCATTAATTCATAGTCTTTGTTGCCAACTGATTCAAATTTGCATTTGCATGTTTAAATTCTGTTTTTGCATCAACCTTACAAATTATTTTTCTTTCAAGTCTTATAAAATCAATTCACACGAACGTCTAGGCCATTGAGTCCTTTGGGAGAACAATATTCGATCTTACCGTTTATATTACTTGATAACGATCTGGTACACTTGCCAGGGGCTTAACAAAGATCTCACCATTCAAAACCTCAAATTAGGCCAAAAACATCTAAGAACTCACCTTAAGATGACACCAACTGTCCTATACCATAATTTTCTCATTTAACAAACTAGACAAGTCCTAATGGGTCTTATAACACACTTCCAACTGTCCAAAGCAGCCAACACCTCTTACTTCCAATTCTCGCTACTCAAAACCCCCCTTTTTCCACTAAAACACTTCAAAACTTCAACAAGGAACCCTAATCTTTGCTCCATATGAGTTTTCAACAATCTAACTCTTCTCACAAGTGTGCTAGACCAGTTGCCATCTCCCTCCAAAATTCTCAATTTCACTCACCGAAACCTCTCTTTTAAGCTTGAAACTCAAATAACTTGACCAATATTTCACACAACCACTTGAATTCAGTTTCAAACATTTCAACATCATCATCATACTCAATTATAATAGTATTAATCATCACAATCACACTATACCACTTATATTCAACATCATACTATGAAAATCACCAATCAAACATACATTTTATACACCCAATTGTACCAATTTTCTCAAAATCATATATCACTCATAGAGATACTAAATTTATAATATAAACACAACTAACACAAGTTCTAGCTTCCCTTACCTCAAAATAACAGTTCAACTCAAAGAAACGTTTCACTGATCGCTTGAAACGCAAGAAATCTCTAAACGAACCTACGAGACACCAAATTTGAAATGGGCAGAGTTCTTAGAACTCTAAATCCACCAAGAACAAGAAAAGAGAGCTAAATGATACATGCAAAAGTGGTTCCATGCATGATCATAGACCGAAGCGAAAAAGGTAAAAATGAGCCTGCTCTAAAATAGAAATTGATCGGTTAGTTTATAGACCTTGACGTTGTGATCGTCTAGGTACCTCCTGATCGTCAAACAAATGACTCGGGAGTTAGAACTCCTAGAGAGAAGGTAGAAAACTCTAGAAAAGTGGTTTCTAGAGAGTATATATATATATATATATATATATATATATATATATATATTATATATTATATATATATAAAGAGAGAGAGAAAGAGAGAGGGAGAGAGAGACATGGTTTCTTGAAAAACTATTGCTCATAAAAATTCTGCAAACTTTCTATTTTATTTTAGATTTTTTGCTTTTGAGGAAATTCAACTGAAATATACGAAACCTTGAGCTAGCACTACTTCACAAACCCGAAAATGAGCTTAGAATTGTATCTGGGTTTAAATGTGTGAAATGAACGACTCTTAATCTATACTCAATATTTAAGATAAGTTAATTTAATATGTAAATACCTTAATATATTTTTATTTCATAATTTTAAGAAAATTTATTAATATAATGTTTATAAATAATTTTTGGGTTAAATATATTTTTATTCTCTAAACACATAAAATTAGAATTCATCTCTCTCAAACTTTAATACATTTTAATATCAAAATTTTATAAATGAATAAATATAGTTCCCTTAACTTAACTATGTTAAACTTTTTTAACGTATCAAACACTTTAGGCTAGTCTTTGAATTATTTACACTGTTTGACATATTTCAGTTCAAATGCCAATGTTAAATATTTTTTAATAAGCTTGAAAAGATTAACAATGTTGGATTAAAAAAACTATATTTATTCATACTTTTTATAGCTTAAAACCGAAATGTATCAAAGTTTAGAACAATAATAAATTTCGAATTTCACATCAAAATTTAGAAACTAAAAACATATATAACCCATTTTTTTTAGCTAAAACTATATAATTAGGGAAAACAAATCAATTTAAACATATTTATAATGACATCAACACAAATAAAGCTATTTTTAAAATTGTACATATAATTCACCAAGGAAATCAAGAAATCCTAAGAGATTTATACTATTTGATATTCATTTTTTACATTTGTTCTTATAAGGGACGAGATGTCGTTATAAAATGTTTCTTGAAGCTTCTTTGATCCAAGATGAATGTATCCTCTCTAACCACAATGCTAAGGAGGGTGCTTATAAAGACACTCCAATGCTTAAGTTAATCATTTATCAGATATAGAAAATATGGTAAAAAATTGAATGAACAATTTTACCTCATAAACAATCACCATTTCTTATACTTATTTTATAGGTCTTTACTTGAGATAATCTACATTAGGTAAGACTATTTAGGGTATTCTAACTTGAATTTTAATTATTTAGTTACTTTAATAATGTTTCTTAATTAAGGTCGAGATGATGATGATGTTATCTCGATCTTATCCTGTACATTAGTCCCCTAGACTCGAAATCATATTGAAAGTCTTAATTTTGAAAGAAAATTTTTATTTCTCTAGTTTTCCTCATGTCATATCCTGGTAGTCTCCTAATCTTTAGGAACCTAGAGAGATTAAGACTAAAAGGAAAGCAATTGTCAAATATATGGACAAAAGTGTAGGAATTGGTATCGCGTAATGGAATGTTCAAAAGCGTGTTCGGACACAAAACCAAGAGGTGAGGGGTGAATGAGTTCTATTAAAATTTTAGGTGTCCTTTTTAAAAAAATTCTTCGAACAAAGTAAAGTAAAGAGATGAAGGGATAGAAAAAATCACATAAATAATTTTTATACTAGTTGGAATAAAAAGATTATACATCCAGTTGTTAATCACTTTAAAATAAGTGACTAACCTTTCACTAAAATTGGTTTAACAATACAATATAAGTAATGAACAAAGTGAGTAGAAAACACCTCTCTTAACAGATAAGAGATGGGAGTAGCACCTTCCTTCAATACATGATGGAATGAAGAACAACTTGGAATAGCTTGGTAGAGAACCAATTATGTAACACCCCAAATTTCTAGGGAGTCACGGGTTACTCAAAAAATGGTAAAAATTTAAACTTTAACTTTGCACAAAAACGTAGTTTCAAAAATCTCAACATTTAACATCATAATTTATTTCAAAACATAATAATTATAAAAACATTTGTCCACTAGAAATAACGAAGGAAATAAAATACATTTAATTACTTTGTCTAAAAATCAAATGCAATAACTTTGAATAAAACCCCAAGTCTGTCCCCTGTCACCTCTCGAATCTGTCATGCCTCAACACCATCTACAACATCATTTGCTCATGTATAATGTATTATACAATCATTGTCGACAATTTCATTCACAAATACACAACACAAACATGTATGTGGTAAGTTATCGATAAAAAAAATCATAATAACATGATATAAACATACTGATTAAATCAACAATAATCAAACACCCCATACATTTTAGTAATAACAATAGGATCCCTAATCCTCTAACATAACAATTCTATCAAAACGAATTACTCGATCCTTGATTCTCGATCCTTAATCTCTAATCCTTGATGTCCCCACTAACATCTCACATGTACACCCTTGGTCTATTTACCAATTAACACCTATGCTAACTACTTACTATAACTATTATAGTAACACCACTATCACATCACCAAAAGCATCTCAACCACTATGATCACCATCATAGATACACCACCTTCATGACTATCCTAGTCATGAAAACACCATGAACATCACCATACCATAAACACCACAGTGGAAAGAATCAGTTACACTCTTGTATCCTACCTCACCGACTATAGTCGCTCCTACAGCCCCAATACTTGGAAAATAATGTTAAATTGATTGACCACTAAAGAAAATGTAACAAAGAGGGGTTGTAATTTGGGAAATGATCTATGTGTTATGTGTGCGGAAAGTGTGGAAACAACTAGTCATTTATTTTTTTAGTGTAAGATAGCAAGCACGGTATGAAACATGTGTGATGTTTGGATAAGAGTCAGTAATGTACACCATAATCACGTAAGGACACACTCCAAACAATTCTACCTAATGGAATTAAGTTTAGAAAGGAAACATGATTTCGATGGGGGTGTGGTTAACCATTATATGGTGTATATGAAATCAAAGAAAGGACATTATATTTAGAAATGATAGGGTTGATGTAGAGGAAATACTATGTATGACGCATATCAGATTTTAGGCATAGAAAAGGAGTAAATATAAATAATCTATATTTTTATACTTCGATTGGTGCTTTGACCTTGTGTAATAGATCAAAACACTGGTCTGAAGCACAATATTATAGTGGTCACGAAGAGAAAAACATTATACATATATGTAAATAAGGACATTTGTATATGATTTTCAAGTTGTTACATTGTCTTCACTTTGCTTGCACTAGCATGAACATTAAATGTAAGACAAAATTACTTAAGACTAGTGCAGCGCAGGGAAAAGACCGCGGTTGTTTTTTAGAATACGTCGCGGTTTTCGAACCACAACATATACGGGCATGGTAAAAAGTCTGGACTTTAGGCCGCGGTTGCAACCACGGTAAAAAGCTAGAGATATGACCACGATTCCCTCATGAACCGCGGCCAAAACCCTTTCTCTAAAAAAAAAATCATTTGACAATAGGCCGCGGTTCGAACCCCGGTAAAAAGCCTGGAATAAACCACGGTTCGTGCTACAACCGCGGCCAAAACCCATTTTTTAAAAGAAAAATTAAATCATTCAACTCTCTACCGCAATGGTGGTCACAACCGTGGCCTATTCTCCTGGAATTTTTTTAATAGCAGGTCTGTCTTTGTGATATCCTCTATCACAAAAATAGACCTGCATATCAAACAAATCACATAATGTACACATATTCAATACATCCAACACAATAATCAATGTTTACATTGCATAATGTACAAAGTCTAATAACTTTAAATTAACATGTTCAAATGTATTTTAAATCTAATAACTATGAACTATTATATAATCTAACTAAATATTTTGCAGCAGCTTTCCTCAGGAATGAAAGTGGCTTCTCAGGAATTGGTGTAGTAGTCTTGAATCTCTGCACAAGACAATTGATATTAATTAGTGTATATGAATTCCAAATATTAATTTGTTAGATTTAGATATTATCGTTTCCTAGCCTCTTGTGATTTGGGAACGAATAATGTGGGCCATCTAATACATTACATAGTATTCGCACTCATATGACCCCTTCTGTCTATTACAGTACAATATATCATCACAGTTGTAAATAGTTAGTGAAAATCATTAAAACAAAACAACTATAAGAAAGTTTGGCTTTAGCATATGTCAAACCTTGAGAGAAATCCATGCAAGCTTTCTACTGTTAGCAATTGATCTCCCAACCATTATCATACTTGCTGGAATATAACTATATATATAAAAAAAGGTTTTAGCATTCATTTATATAACAAAGAAAGTCCAAACATTGAGGTTCTTACTAATCAACTGCTTGTCTAAGATGTGTGGGAGGAGACTTGTCCCAATGACGCCTGTATAGAAATAACAAAAAGCTGCCAATGACGCCTGAAATTCATAATAACTTAATTTTTATATATTAAAATCACATATGGAACTTTTTATGTTAACAAAGTTCACTTACCTAGATATATAAGGCATAAAATATATTTTCTTGCCGCTTGCAAATCTTCTTGTGAGATGTGTTGTGATCTGATCAAAATCATTTATTTCGTGAATGACTTGAGGATCAATGAACCCATAGTCATCATTGTACCCCAAGTTGTTACTGATCCCAAAAATATACCTGAAATGAAAAATTAACTGTGATATAACTATGTCGCAACCGGAATCGCGACGGGACGACGATCCAAAAAGAAACGAGTTTGAAAGAGAGTTTAGAGATTCGGAGTCGCCACCATAGTTTATTTTGGAAAACTACGGAAAAACCATAAAAATGATAAGGCACAATTTACAAGAACCGGATTCTAGGTTCGGGAGTCGGTTACGTGTGGGGAAGGTATCAGCACCCCCACAACGCCTACCCTAAGGCAGTACCTTTAATTAAATACACGAATAAAGATGTGGTTTGCAAAATGTTTAATTTCCCTTAAAAAGATAAACTCTAAAGAAAACAAAATATTTTTATTTTTTTGTGCCCGACAAGGATTGACCTCGCTCCTACGTATTCTCAAAGTGAGAAATCAGGGTTACGTAGTTCTAGGAGAATTGATTGTTATTTGGAAAATGATGTTTTGTGTTTGAAGGTTTTTTGTATAAGGAAGAGAAAGGTTTTCAACACAAGGCCGACAGAATGGTCACACTTGTGCTTAAACCCTTTAAAACAATTTATGATTTTTTTAAAGAGAAATAAAAAGGTTTTTAGCACAAGGCAGACAGAATGGTCGCACTCGCGCTTAAACCTTTTAAAACAATTTGTGATTTTTTTAAAGAGAAATAAAAATGTTTTTAGCACAAGGCAGACAGAATGGTCGCACTTGTGCTTAAACTTTTTTTAAAACCATTTGTGATTTTTTTTTTTTTTAAAAGAGGAAGAAAAGTTTTTTTAGCACAAGGCAGACAGAATGGTCGCACTTGTGCCTTAACCTTTTAAAAATATTTTTCTAATTATTTTTTTTTACTTTATAATTTTTACTTTTTATCCCTTTTTTTTTTAATTTTTGCAATATGAAAATAGTCTTTACATAAGTGTTTAAAATAGATTATAAAAATAGTAGTAATAGTTACATAAAGATTTAATATAAAATAAAATTGATATTTACTTGAAACAATGATATTATTTTACAATGTTATCTACATAAGTATTTAAAATACAATTATAAAATATGAGGTGAAAATGCTACTTACGTTTTAAAGAAAAGACTAAAATAGAAACAAATTAAAATTATGTTGTAGTTATTAAATAACTAAGAAACACTAAGGCTGTTATTTTTATAATTTTGCAATTTATATAAATATAAAGCTAATAAGTCGAAATTTCTATGTGTTCACTTGCAAACAACGATGCTGTCATAAATCCTGAAACGATTTTTTTAACTTTATAATTTTATCTTCTTCTTTTGTGCCTATTATATGTTTATGATTTTTATTGGATCTTTTTATTAGGAAAGTGACCGTGTACAGTGAATGTTAGATTACAACAAACAAAAACCCAATAAAAATAAAACACGAGGTAAAGGGAATGAGATTATCCTACAAGGTCACAGTAAAAACTTAGGTAAAAAACAAAACATAGGATAAAATTCAAACAAACAGGCTTAAAAAAAAAATAAAAAAAAATAGAAACGCAAATGTGAAAAACTAGGAGTGTATAATCCAAGCCCATGACGATGGGGGACAACAATGAGATTTAGGGGTGTGTGAACCAAGAAGGAAAATTTTTTTAGCAGAACCTGGCCCAGGAATTTAACTCAACGCCCCTTGGTTCAGAAATTAGGGTTCTATTATATTGCCCCCACTTTTGCATTGAACGACCAAGACCTAGCCTCCCCTCCTTTGAACGAAACAAACAGAGAAGGGTTTGCCTCCCTGCTCGAGAGCGTTGTCGCCTCTGCTGAACTAACTTCCACCGTACCAGCCTTAGTCAGCCGCCGCGCGTCGTGTCGGAGGAAGCCGCATGCACCGCCGCGCTGCACTCAGGATCTTCGCCAGCCACGGTGTCGAGCTCCTCTCCTCTCTCTATTCTGACTAGCGCGTGAGAGGGAAGCTTTCCTCTTTCTTGCCGCACGTTTCCCTCTTCATCTGGCTCAGAATCGGGGTTGAGCTTTGGGTTTAGGGGTTTAGAGGGAATATGTGGGAAAGCTCTGATGCATTTGTGAAGGGTGTGAAAATGAAAATGGTTATGTGTGTTGATGCGTTGTAGCGTGTACCAGAGGGGGCTTGGGTTTCTGTACGGTGGTTGGGCTTGTGGAAAATGAATTAGTGGCAAGAAGGTTTCACTGTGTATCTTGGTATTGTGCGTGTGGATGATGCGATGGAAAGGGTTGGGTCGGTTTGGGGATGGTGTATGAAGACGTGGTGGTGGTAGGGGAGAATAGACCGCGAATGGGGCCGGTTGGTTCCTTGTTTGCTTACGTGGAGCAGGGGAGCTATGAGCAAGATCTCTCAATAAGGACGTAGATGGAGATATTGGCGATAGAATCTCACATTGAGGCAAGTCAATGATTTTGGGCGAAGAGGAGTCAAGGTGTAGATCAAGAGGGTTTGATTAAAGATGAAATGTATTCATGTGTAGGACGATGCCAAATAAAGGAAAAATCCAACCCATAACATCATATTCAAAACAGAGCAGTAACAAGTAACATACATTACAACTAGTTTACATGATGATTGTGCAGCAAGGTGTGGGCAAGGTGCACTTACCTCTTGGAGCTCCGATTGCCTTGGTCGGCTTCGTACTTCCGGTGATGATCTCTTGCTTTTCGCTGGCTTCGTTATCTCTCTGCAAGTAAATGGATCAATCCCTCTAACGACGTGTATTCTTCTCCTTTTTTTCGGGTTGAAGATCCCCTCCTTTCGTTTTTTTTCCTTCTTCTGATATTGTGTGCTTTTAGTGGAAGACGCTGAGAAGTTTTTTTTTTCTCTGAGTGAATTGACGCTCCCCCCCCAAAACTTCTTGAGTCTCCCGATAGTGATTTAAGGAGTTCAGTATTGAATGACCTCTGTCCCCTCTGGAAGTCAGCCTTCTCTTGTTACCCCACCCGAGAGGATCCATTCTGAATCTGCGAAAGCCACCACCTTTCTCAAACGCTATTCCTCTTTGGTGTATAGTCAGTGGTAGAAACCATGGTGCCCAGGGGTTCCTATCCAGAAAAGGGAAATTGATTGCGTGTAGAGGTACACGCCGTTGTGTGTTGCAGGATAGAAAGCGTCGTAGGAAGGAAAGAGGTGAAAGAAAAGACCGCCAATCCAAAAAATTTCCAAAGAAGAAACACAGTTGACTATTAAATCTTTTCTCTTTCCTTTTTTTCTTTTTTTGGTTTGTTGTTTGTTTTTTTCTTTTGTTTTTTTTTGTTACAACAGTTTTGAGTACAAAATATAAGAAAAGGAAAAAATAAGTAATAAAAGAAAAGAAAGGGTGAGAAATAATAGATAAAAATAAATAAAGTGAAATAAAATAAGGGACAAGTAAAAATAAAAACAATAAAATAACAAATAAAAGTATTTGAAGGAAGAAAAAATAAACGAAATAAAATAAAATAAGGTAAAAGGGAAAATAAAATATAAACAAAAATATTTCCTTTTTTTCTTTCTCTATTTTTTTTTTAAAAAAAATAAAAACAAGTAAATAAATAAATAAATAAATAAATTAATTAATATGAAATTTCTTTTTTAACTCTAGGCATTTGTAGTTAACAACCTGGACGGAATTGGGTATTGACAGCTGCCCCTCTTTACTTAGATTTTACTAGATAATATGATAAACGATGTTTTTATATTATCATAGTAAAAGATAAGTAAAGATGGAAATACTAATTTCGTCTGGGTTTCAAAGAGGCAGAGAGAGAATAACAACCGATTCAAGCATGACCAAATTCAGGAAGGAGGTTACAATGCAGCAAAGAGCCCGACCAAAGTCCAAAGAGAAACGACTCACTAGAACCTGGATTTGACCATTACCCTGGAGAGGGTCAGGATCGCAGAAGAAGAACTAAAATTTGACCATTGCGAAGCAGAGGGCCGATAACTAAAAAAACCTGGATTTGACCATTGCCTTGCAGAGGGCCCATATCGCAGAAGAAAAGCCAAAATCTGACCATTGCGAAGCAGAGGGTCGATAACAAAACTAAAACCTGGATTTGACCATTGCCTTGCAGGGGGCCAACATCGCAGAAGAAAAACTAAAATTTGACCATTGCGAAGCAGAGGGCCGATAACAAAACTAAAAATACCTAGATTTGACCATTGCCTTGCAGAGGGCCAATATCGTAGAAGAAAAGCCAAAATCTGACCATTGCGAAGCAGAGGGTCGATAACAAAACTAAAACCTGGATTTGACCATTGCCTTGCAGAGGGCCAATATCGCAGAAGAAAAGCTAAAAAATTGACCATTGCGAAGCAGAGGGCCGATAACAAAACTAAAAATACCTAGATTTGACCATTGCCTTGCAGAGGGCCAATATCGTAGAAGAAAAGCCAAAATCTGGCCATTGCGAAGCAGAGGGTCGATAACAAAACTAAAACCTGGATTTGACCATTGCCTTGCAGAGGGCCAATATCGCAGAAGAAAAGCTAAAAAATTGACCATTGCGAAGCAGAGGGCCGATAACAAAACTAAAACCTGGATTTGACCATTGCCTTGCAGAGGGCCAATATCGCAGAAGAAAACTAAAATTTGACCATTGCGAAGCAGAGGGCCGATAATAAAACTAAAACCTGAATTCAACACTTTTGAAAAGTTAGTAGAAACCGAGCAAAACATGAGGATTTTTCGAACAATTTTCTTTGCTTCTTTTGAGGATGTATGATGTAATGCCATGAGGATGTATGGATGTGTAAACACATGAGACCTTTGTGTTGCTCTTTTCCTTTTTTGCCCTGACTTTCTCTTTCTTCATTTTTTCTCTTCTTCTCTCTTTCTTTCTTCTTTTTCCCCCTTTTTTTGAAAATTCCATGTTTGGAATCTGTTGTCAATATTGTCGTCCAAACTGATGTACATTCAAAATGCATTTGTTGAAAATAGTGCCAAGAAACAGTGAGTCCTTTGATGAAAAGGAAAGGAGTGTAACCACTAGTTCAAATTCCCTTTACCGCTTTTAGCAATCCAAACTAACTTGAATCCGAGGAGGCGTGGGAAAATGGTTATGAAAGGCAGATGGCCAATTGATTATCCATGAGCAATATTAAAGTTGGTGTGTCCCTCATTTGGGGAGGGTGTTGTTAACATGCTCACAAGACTGCCCCTGCACATTAAGTATGATTTGGAGAGATGGAAAGGTTTGGGAAAGGGCGGATTGCCCCAGTTTGTCGATTCTCGATTGACGGGGAGACCTTACAGTATTTATCTTTTTTTTTTTTGAGCGATTGCGTCATTCGCCACATCATTTTGTTCCAGAGTTAAGTTCGTGAGAAAGATTGGGATAAACATTCTTTAGTCGGCGTGGACTTTAATTGGCTTGTATCGCGGCTGAAGGTTAAGGGTTTTGAAAGAAACGGATAATGAAGGCCCAAATGGGTGTTTGATGGTAAAATTGTTTTAACAAGAATCATTTTCAAGGTGTCGAGTCACCTGTCTCTGGGAGTTTGGAACTTCAGACATCCCTTTTAATTTTTTTTTTAATTTCTTTCTTTCCTTTTAAACCATTTGTTCAGTTGCCCCTACTGTGGCCCTTTTTGAAACTTTTCTTTTTCATCTCCTTTTTTTTTCTTCTTTTTTTTTTTTTTTTGGAAATTTTCTCCTTGATTTTGGATGCCCTTGACGTACCTTTAGGTCGACATCGATATACTAATGATTCTTGTCGAGGGTGATGAAAACAAATAAAATTTACGGCTCAAAAGGGGTGCAATTGGATAAATTTCTTTTATTATTTGGGTGAAAGAAACAAAATGGCCACACGTCACTCTAAAGCTTGCTTGCCTTACTTTCTCACGCCCTTAACCCTGAAACAAAAACTCTGTAGTGGTTGACACATCAACTTCATTTTCCTTCATTTTTCTTTCTTTTTTTCCTTCATCTTTTTCTTTTTTATTTTTATTTATCTCCCCGATCAACGGATCATTGGGCACGCGCATCATGATGGAAACTGCCCCGGTATTATATACGCGACAATCCTTTGTTTTGAGGGGAAATGAAAAGGTTATGGGTTCAAGTAGTATGAATGCAAATGCTTTATCAGGAAAAGAACATTGGTTACCCTCGAAACCTTGAATCAGGAAAAGACTCGACACCGGTATTTTCAAAACTTTGTTTGCTTTTGCTTTTCGAAAGTTCTATGCCTTCGACAACTCTATTGACAACGAATTCAACATGTGTCTTTTCTTTTTGTTTGTCTTTTTTTGTTCCTTTTTTTTTCTTTGTTTTTTTTTTGTTTTTCACGACATCCTCCAGGACCGAGCTTGCTCAATGAATATACCCGTGATGCTTTAATTATTATCATTTTCCTCTTCCCTTACTTTACTTTAAAACTCAGTGCGACATGAATCGTATCAAAAGAAAAAGCGTAAAAGTTGAATAATGGCTAAAACCGTATGGTATTTATTGAATGAAGTAACACAAAATACAACAGAATTCAAAAACAATATTAATATCCCTTAGTAGCATCCCCTATTGCGGAATCATTATGCGTAAAACTTCTTTACCGCATCAGAATTAACCGGCAAAGGTAACTCCTCTCCATCCATTCTTGTGAGAATTAGTGCCCCACCAGAGAACGCCTTCTTCACTACAAATGGCCCTTCATAATTTGGGGTCCACTTGCCTCTGTGATCCTTTTGTACAGGCAAAATCTTCTTTAACACCAGCTCGCCTTCATGGAACTCCCTTGGGCGCACCTTCTTGTCGAAAGCTTTTTTCATTCTTCTTTGGTATAACTGTCCGTGGCACACCGCTGTCAGTCTCTTTTCTTCGATGAGATTGAGCTGGTCAAACCGAGCTTGAACCCATTCGGCTTCCTCCAATTGGGTTTCCATTAAAACTCGTAAAGACGGGATTTCCACCTCAAATGGAAGTACTGCTTCCATCCCATACACAAGCGAGAAAGGTGTTGCCCCAGTTGATGTTCGTACTGATGTGCGATATCCATGTAAAGCAAAAGGAAGCATTTCGTGCCAATCTTTATAGGTGACCACCATCTTTTGTACAATTCTCTTGATATTCTTATTAACAGCCTCTACTGCCCCATTCATCTTTGGACGGTAAGGAGAAGAATTAAGATGATGAATTTTGAACTCCTCACATAATTCCGCCATCATCTGGTTGTTCAGGTTGGTGGCATTATCAGTGATAATCCTGTTAGGTAGCCCATACCTACAGATCAACTCCTTTTTTATGAATCTGGTTACCACTTTTCTAGTCACGTTGGCATAAGAAGCAGCCTCAACCCACTTGGTGAAATAATCGATTGCGACTAGTATAAAACGGTGTCCATTTGATGCTTTTGGCTCTATAGCTCCAATAACATCTATTCCCCACATCGAGAATGGCCACGGCGCAGATAACACGTTCAAGGTCGTGGGTGGCACATTGATATTATCTGCATACATCTGACATTTCTCGCACTTTCTCACGTGCGTGCAACAATCATTTTCCATGGTCAACCAAAAATAACCAGCTCTCAATATCTTCCTGGCCATTGAGTGCCCGTTCATGTGCGTGCCAAAGGTACCTTCGTGCACTTCCTTCAGTATCAGCTCGGCTTCCTTTGCATCCACGCATCTGAGGAGAACCATGTCATGATTTCTCTTGTATAAAACATCCCCGTTTAAGATAAAACTGCCAGCTAACCTCCTTAATGACCTTTTATCGTTCTCATACGCCTTCACGGGATACTCTCGAGTTTTAAGATAATGCTTGATATCGAAATACCAAGGTTTCCCATCTACCTCCTCCTCGATGAAATGACAATATGCTGGCTCTGCATGGCTTTTCATTTCAATCATTGGTAATTCTGCGTCTTGGTCAACTTCGAACATCGACGATAGGGTAGCCAACGCGTCTGCCAATTGGTTATCTTCTCGCGGTATATGATTAAATGCGATGGAGTCGAAATACTCCATTAATCCCCTGATGTAAGCTTGGTAGGGAATTAATTTGGTATCCCTAGTTTCCCATTCTCCCTTCAATTGATGGATGACCAAAGCCGAGTCTCCATATACATCTAGGATCTTTGCCTTGGCTTCGATTGCCGCTCGAATACCCATAGCGCATGCCTCGTATTCCGCGATGTTATTCGTGCAATTGAAACACAATCTCGCTGTCATGGGTATGTACTGCTTCCCTGGAGAGATAAGCACTGCCCCTATTCCGTGCCCCATCACATTCGAGGCTCCATCGAACAATAATGTCCACGTTTCTTCGTCTCGGTCTTTTCCGCTTTCTTCAAATAGGGCCATGATATCTTCATCGGGAAATTCAGGCTGCATTGGTTGATAATCACTAATGGGTTGATGAGCCAGGTATTCCGCTAGAGCACTACCCTTGACGGATTTCTGAGTAACATATACAATGTCATATTCTGACAATAACATCTGCCACCGAGCTATCCTTCCAGTGAGAGCGGGCTTTTCAAAAATATACTTGATAGGATCCATTTTTGATATCAACCACGTAGAGTGATTCAGCATGTATTGTCTTAAACGGTGAGTAGCCCATGCCAATGCACAACAAGTTCGCTCTAACGGCGAATATCGTCGTTCGCAGTCCGTGAACTTCTTGCTCAAGTAATATATGGCATGCTCTCTTTTTCCGGCTTCATCATGTTGGCCCAGTACACAACCCATTGACTCATCCAATACAGTCAAATACAGAATGAGTGGTCTTCCTAGTTCAGGTGGACGCAACACCGGGGGGTCTTGTAGGTACTGTTTGATTTTTTCGAAAGCGACCTGACAATCCTCGTTCCAAAACGCATCCTGATTCTTACGCAACAACTTGAATATCGGTTCGCAAGTGGCAGTTAATTGGGAGATGAATCTAGCAATGTAGTTCAATCTACCCAGAAAACCTCGAACCTCCTTCTCCGTCTTAGGCGCGGGCATTTCCGCTATCGCTCGTACCTTGTCAGGATCCACTTCTATCCCCCTTTGACTAACAATGAAACCCAGCAATTTCCCGGATTTCACGCCGAATGTGCATTTCGCAGGATTTAATTTGAGTTTAAACTTCCTCAATCTCTCAAATAATTTCCTCAAATTGAGGATGTGCTCTTCTTCCGTTTCAGACTTTGCAATCATGTCATCCACGTACACTTCGATCTCTTTATGCATCATATCATGAAAAAGTGCCACCATCGCCCTTTGATACGTTGCCCCAGCATTCTTGAGCCCAAAAGACATCACCTTATAACAAAATGTTCCCCATAACGTGATAAACGTGGTCTTTTCCATATCCTTAGGTGCCATCTTGATCTGATTATATCCCGAGAAGCCATCCATGAATGAAAATAGCGAAAACTTGGCTGTATTATCTACTAGAGTGTCGATGTGGGGTAGTGGGAAATTGTCTTTCGGACTTGCACGATTCAAATCCCGATAGTCAACGCACATCCGCACTTTACCATCTTTCTTGGGTACTGGTACGATGTTTGCCACCCATTGTGGGTATTTTGCCACAGCCAAAAATCCTGCATCGAATTGCTTCTGCACCTCTTCCTTGATTTTCAAGGACATTTCCGGTTTCATTCTTCTTAATTTCTGTTTGACCGGAGAGCATTCTGGCTTAAGAGGGAGTTTATGTTGCACAATATCGGCATCCAAACCGGGCATATCATTGTATGACCAAGCGAACACGTCCTTAAATTCCTTTAATAGGACTCGCAACCTTTCTCTTACTTCCTCTCTCATGGTAGTACCGATCTTTACTTCTTTTATCTCGTCTTCCTCGCCCAAGTTAAATGTTTCAACATCTTCCTGATGGGGTTTTATTTCTTTAGACTCTTGCTCCACTAATCTCATTAATTCCGGAGAGGGTTCCGGACCATCTTCATAATCATCTTCCGTATTATCGACAGGGTGCTCAAAGTTAGGGATATCGACATTGTTATTTTCAAAACATTCATTGTCATATCTGCATTATTTAAGTTTGCGAAAAAGGAATAAATAAACCAGAAAAACGATGGAGAAAGCCAAAATGATGGTAAAAACGAAAACGAACACGATTCAATTATCACACTGAAAGTAAAATAAAAGCGTCAACCCGTAAGTCATGAATCCTAAAGCTCCGGGTAAAGCAATAGGATTAATTAAAATATTACATTTCATTTGAATCAAACATCATGGGTAAATCCAAAGTCTTCCAGTTGTTGAGTTGCATATCTGGGGAGCAAGCCCACACGAAGTTCGAGCATTCAGATTCAGCTTCATCTTCCACGACTGCTATCTGGCTAGTGTTCACCCATCCAGCGCTGCGAAAGCTCTCCTTTATATTGCCAATGTGAATCTTTCTCGCCCTTGGTTCCCGTCTCTCCACACGAGCCAGACTGCGCTCTCTTTTTTCCTCAATCAGCCTTTTCTTGTCCTCCTTGCTGGGCTTGTACCCCAGGCCATACCTGCCTTTATTCTCGACCACCTTCAATGGGAATGTCCGCCCTTGCCCGTATTTGCCTAAACCGTTTCCGTACTTATAGCCTCCCTTCAGCATGATTTTGGCCACCATGATAGAGGCGCATGAAAAATGCGGGTTTATTGGGAATGGCTCCACATAAGCGTTTCCCACGATCTCCAATGATTGGAAAGCCGTCTCGAGAGATTCCTCAGCAGCCTCAATATAACGGGCGGAAGATGGCCCACTCACAAGGAGATCCTCCTCCCCAGATACTATTATCAACTTATCTCCCATGACATATTTCAGTTTCTGATGCAGGGTGGAAGGCACAACCCCCGCAGAATGGATCCACGGGCGACCCAATAGACAACTATAGGCTGGGAGGATATCCATGACTTGGAAGGTTATCTGAAAAACACATGGGCCCACCTGAACCGGTAGCTCTATTTCCCCCATTACTTCTCTCTTACTGCCGTCAAACGCTCGTACGATCATAGAACTTGGCTTCATATGCATTCTGTCGCAAGGTAGCCTCTCTAATGTCGTTTTGGGCATGACATTCAGGGAGGAACCGTTGTCTACTAACACCCGTGCTATGACGTGGTCCAAACATTTAACGGAGACATGGAGAGCCTTGTTATGCCCTCTCCCCTCAGTAGGTATCTCTTCATCGGTAAAGGTGAGGTAATTATTGGCAGTGATGTTGCTGACAATGCCCTCGAATTTGTTCAGGGAGATACCTTGCTCTACATGGGCCTCGCTCAGTATTTTCATCAACAATTTTCTATGGGAGGTGGAGTGCATGAGCAATTCTAATAGGGAAATTCGGGCTGGCATGCGATTCAACTGTTCCACCACTTTGTATTCACTTTGGTGTATGAATTTCAAAAACTCGCAAGCCTCCTCCTCAGATATTTCCTTTTTGTCTTCCCTGTTGGGGGTCTTCTCTGCCTGCACCCCTTTTCCTTTTAAAAACTCCTTAGTTTTGGCGACCGTCGTTGCTTCATTACTGCTAGTCCCTTCTTTCATCAAATTCGGTGGCGTGAAGATTCGACCACTCCTTGTCATTCCGCCGATGCCCGATATATTTTCAATAGCTGGATCATGGCCGAAGGATTGACTTTCAATGCAATGTCCCTCGTCAATCGCATGCGTCCCATACCTCCAAGGGACAGCTTTCTCGCTCTGGTAAGGAAAAGGTGATGGTGTATGGATAACGACAGACGATCTTTCTTGAACTACTGGTGTAGGGGTGGTTCGAGTGAAACGGAACACCAACGGCTCTGGTAGAGTTACATCATACTCCCCATCAGTTTGTGCAAACACCTCCTCCTTCTTATCTTTGTGACATACCTGCATCAAATTCCTATCAAGCAAGTCTTGTAGAAACCTCTCGAACTCGACACACTCATCGATAGAGTGTCCGGCGCATGGATGAAGTCCACATGTTTTTCCCAAATCGTAATCCCCGTTTAAAATACCCAGCTTCAACACCGTCTCGAAAATAAACCTTCTGGAACTTCTGATTTCACTTGCATCCCTTATCAATTCATGCTTCTTAACTTCAATGGCATTCGTTGAGGCACTCCCATGCCCGGATAGTGGATTAGCCTCAATGCTAGGTTTATCTTCTTGAAACTTCAACCACCCGGCGTCAATTAGGGCTTGCACTTTATGTTTGAAGGCCATACACTTCTCAGTTGAGTGACCCACGCCTCCCCCATGATAACTACATTTGGCATCGGCATCATAACCTCTGGGGTATGGAGGTTGCATAGGCATCATCGGACATACAGCAACCAGACCCCTTTTGACGAGGTGAGGTAATAATTCAGTGTAAGTTGTAGGGATAGGGGTGAAGTGAACAAAATTTCTTTCTTGGGTCCTCCTCGGATAGGCGCTTTGACCCACATTCGGGCTTGGATTCGCGCTTGTCCCAGTCCTCCAAGCGTTATTTGTGATAGGTTGCGGTTGATAAAGTCCTTGTTGTTGCTGAGGCCTAATTGGTTGAGCAAATGCCGCATTAGCTGCATATGGAGGTTGGCCTAGGTATGGTCTATAATTGTGAATAGGAGCTTGACCTCTCCATACAGGCATTGCTAATGCTGCATGCACATCTCCCTCTTTCTTCTTCCCTGGATTAAAGCTGGGTTTTTTAGAGCTTACTGCCGCATACGGGCCATACGCAATTTTTCCATTCTTCAGCCCAACTTCTATTCTTTCACCTATTATGACGATATCGGCGAAGTTGGATGACACATTCCCGACCATGTGTTCATAAAACGGCGGTTGGAGTGTGTTTACAAACATAGCCACCATCTCCTTATCGTACAAAGGCGGTTCAACCTGCACAGCCAACTCTCTCCATCTTTGAGCATACTCCTTGAAAGTCTCGTTGTCTTTCTTCGCCATATTTTGTAGTTGCAACCTGTCAGGTGCGACATGCATGTTGTACTTATACTGCTTCACAAAGGCGTCGGCCAGGTCCACCCAACAACGTATGCGAGATGGCTCTAAGTGAGTATACCAGTTCAATGCTACCCCAGCCAAACTGTCTTGGAAAAAGTGGATGAGTAATTTCTCATCATAGGCATAAGCAGCCATCTTTCTGCAGTACATGGTCAAATGGCTTTTAGGGCATGTATTGCCCTTGTATTTCTCAAACTCTGGCGCCTTAAACTTGTGTGGTATTTTTACGCCGGGAACCAAACTCAATCTTGCGACATCACCGAATCCATAGTTTTCGACCCCTTCTATGGCCTTCAGCCTTTCTTCCAGAATTTCCAGCTTATTTTTAGCTTCACTGAAGCTACCAAACCCCCCAACCACCGTGGTGTGCAGCGCGGCCCCTGCTGGAGAGTCCTCTTTAGCGGTCACGTGTGGCGTTACCGTCACTCGTGTTCCTTCAACCGCGGTTGTCTCATTCATTGCTAAACTTGTCATAGGTGCCGAAGCCGAGACAAAACCTTGAGTACCGATGGGCGGTATGTTTGCGGTTGTGGGAAAAGAGAAAGACGCATGCTCCGCTTCCGAGTAATCTCCCACGGGAGGAGTATAACCTGGCGGCAAACCGTACATCGGGAAAGGAATCGACGGGCTTAAGGCGTTAAACAATGGGGGAAAAGGGGGGACATTTCCCTCGATCCGCGTTGACGATGAGTCTCCCGCAGTCTTCAAAGACTCTAGGGCGGCAATGATCTGGCCCATCTGATCCTTCAGCTGGCTGATATCGGCTTTGACAACTTCGTGTGCTTCCTCCCAATCTTCCATAATTCTCGAATTGGCCCGGGTCCTGTAAGGATGTCGTGGACGTTTTGCCGTTGTTTTCCCTCACTTTTATACTGCTTTATTATTTTATTTTATTCAAATTAGGTGAAAATGATATATATATATGCTAAACAAAAAGAAAAATGCGATGCATGCTAGTGATAGGGGGAAACCACAGAACCACAATGACATCACTGATGGAAATTAGCATAAGCAGATGCTAAACAAACATCCCTCCTCTTTCACTTAAAGGAAAACAAGTTCATTACATTTCTTAAAGGAAACAAAACATAAAGCTCTCTAAATACATCAATTCCTAGCCCGAGTGATGAAGGATTTCATCTCGCCTATCAACCATTTACAGTGATTAATAAAACGCTCTACTTCTACTGGTGGGCTATAAAAGTGGGTACTCGCTTCAGCTTCCAACACCATTCTGGGGATGTCTTCAATTGCCCCATTTGCCAAAGCAGCCAACCGAGAGAAACTTTCTTTCCAATGCTTTACAGTCGTTTCTTGCTCCACGATGTGCTCTTTCATTCGCTTTATCAAGGACTGATGCCTTTCTTCAAATTCCATCGACCTCCATCGCTCCTCCTGCTCCTCGATGTAATCCTCCATCTGCTTTAACATGGCTCGATACTCCTCTTCAGCCTCTGCCCTCTTCCAGCGCTCCTGATTCAACTCCGCTTCAAATGATGTAGCCATTTCCTTCACTTGATGCCCTGCTTCTTGTACTTGGACTTGCGCTTCTCTTAGTTTCTTTAGGGCTTCTCTTTTATCTCTCTTGGCTTCTTCATAGAGTTGTTTCCATTGTCTGCCTTCTTCTAAAGCCACATTCTTCATGGATAATTCTTTACTTGCGGCCGCAAGATCCTGCTTCACTCGGAATATATAATCCCTCTCAGCCTTCTGGCTTTTGACAATGTTTTCATAAGCTTGTGACTTTTCTTCATTATCATTCCTCATATCCACAAAATCATTGCGCGCCCTCTATAATTCCGTTTCCAACCTAGCATTCCTCATCCTCAATTTCTCCATCTCAGCCTTTAACTGTTTCACCTCTTCATTTTCTGGGGCTTGGGATGGTCCTTCACTAGCCGATTGATCATTGATTGGCTTGAAAGGCAACTTGACTTCTTTTACCCTCTCCAGAATCCAGGTGTGATAACTAACCCTGCTATCCATCATTCCAGTCCTCAAGTCCTTCTTTGCTCGCACCACATTTTCCCAGGCACTTCTGACCTTCCTCAACATTTCAGTACAATGTCCGTCCTCATAGTAGATGAAGAAGGTTGTGAGATAATCTGGTGAAGGCGCCCCCTTCATGGGGTATCCGAACTGTCTCTGGGCCAAAACAGGGTTGTAGTTTATACAATACCTAGCACCTATGAGAGGTACGTTAGGAAAGTTGCCACAATGTTGGATATATGGTTTCATCTCTAGCCAAGGGAGATGCCACTTTACTTTCCCTCCATTCAAACTAGCCAGGAATTGGGCCCATTCATTGCCCCCTTGTCGTGTCGGATCCTCAGATGAACTCCTAATGTCGACTGCCCCCTTAAACATGCGTGTAGTCATCCATGCATATAGCGCCGGCAAACAACAAAGGATCTTTTTCCCTTTTCTCACGTGGCAAAAACTCATAGTCCCATACACATCTGCGAGGACCGCTGTTACAGGATTTTCTGATCTCGTCTTTTTCGCCACGAAGACATCAATAGCAGTGTAATCTACAAAGTCTTCCAGCTTGGGAAATAGGACAATGCCAAACACAGAGAGGGCTAGCACGTCGATGAAGGTCTCCCATTCTTCCCTATCGCTCAGATCATGCAAATATTGTTCAAGGTATCCTTGTGTCAGCCCACGCACTTGATTCTTTGTTACCATCCTATTCTCTAATTCTTTTGGGTGCAATTTCATGATGGCAGCAATGGTAGGAATAGAGGCATGATGCTCCAAGTGCTGATATGGTGAGGTACCCTCCAGGGGCAGGCCCAGGATATGCTCAAATTCTTCTACAGTTGGCACCAGCTGGAAGTCCTGGAAGGTGAAACATCTCAGTTGAGGATCATAATACTGAGCTAGAGCTGTAATGGCAGGCAGCTGCACTTCCATTTCCATTAGACTCAAAAGATTCCCATACTTTTTTTTGAAAGTCTCTCTCTTCATGGTTTTGAGTCTTTTCCCCAAATTTATCAACCCTGTTAAGTTTCCACCATGAGTTCTCAAACGAGGCTTTATCCTTAGAACGGCAGAGTCAGTCTGTTGTGTAGCACTAGACCTCGCGCCAACTTCCATCTTGTATCTGATCAAGTGAACACCTGTGATTTCCCCTAAAACCAGCATGTTATCAAATGATGTATGAACGTAATGCATGGCGATATAATGAAATAAAGAATAATATGACTAACAAAAATGCATGCATAGTATGAAGATGTAAATGACAATATTACTATTATTTTGGTTTGAAAAGAAAACAAAACAGCGTGGGGGTTATAGGAATACATATGTCTCCCTTTGTGCCCTAAAAACAAAGGGTTCAACGCTTCAGATTGAAAGTCGAGTATATGCAACCTCACAAGGGTGGCTTCCTGAACCTAAAGGTCAATGGTCACTAGAGCCATGGCCCCCGTCATAGCATCTCCACAACAGTCGAGTAATCAACTAGGTGTGAGGACACAGATGAAGAGAACAAACTCTAGTTGGGGTTCTCACGATAACCAAACAGGCAGTATGGCCCAAGTGGCACCGCTACACAACCCCTCTAATTCTAAACTACACTCGGACCCGGGTATAGGGCCCCACTCATGATATGTATATAAAGTGTGTGTGTGAAGGGAGAAAATAAATGCATACCCCCAAACCTCCACCTGCAAAACAGTCAGAAAATTTTCCCAGGCAGATATAAACATATTTTTCTACCCTAGGGTTCAATATCCAACGATTATTTGCATGCAATTATTTCAAAAATCAAACAAGACAAAAAAAAAAGAAAAAAAAAAGGGAAGACAAACACCAAACAAACCACATCGAAATCGCATAGTTAATTAAATGGCTTGACTCTCATAAGTATCCCCAGCGGAGTCGCCATCTGTCGCAACCGGAATCGCGACGGGACGACGATCCAAAAAGAAACGAGTTTGAAAGAGAGTTTAGAGATTCGGAGTCGCCACCATAGTTTATTTTGGAAAACTACGGAAAAACCATAAAAATGATAAGGCACAATTTATAAGAACCGGATTCTTGGTTCGGGAGTCGGTTACGTGTGGGGAAGGTATCAGCACCCCCACAACGCCTACCCTAAGGCAGTACCTTTAATTAAATACACGAATAAAGATGTGGTTTGCAAAATGTTTAATTTCCCTTAAAAAGATAAACTCTAAAGAAAACAAAATATTTTTATTTTTTTGTGCCTGACAAGGATTGACCTCGTTCCTACGTATTCTCAAAGTGAGAAATCAGGGTTACGTAGTTCTAGGAGAATTGATTGTTATTTGGAAAATGATGTTTTGTGTTTGAAGGTTTTTTGTATAAGGAAGAGAAAGGTTTTCAACACAAGGCCGACAGAATGGTCACACTTGTGCTTAAACCCTTTAAAACAATTTATGATTTTTTTTAAAGAGAAATAAAAAGGTTTTTAGCACAAGGCAGACAGAATGGTCGCACTCGCGCTTAAACCTTTTAAAACAATTTGTGATTTTTTTAAAGAGAAATAAAAATGTTTTTAGCACAAGGCAGACAGAATGGTCGCACTTGTGTTTAAACTTTTTTTAAAACCATTTGTGATTTTTTTTTTTTAAAAGAGGAAGAAAAGTTTTTTTAGCACAAGGCAGACAGAATGGTCGCACTTGTGCCTTAACCTTTTAAAAATATTTTTCTAATTATTTTTTTTTACTTTATAATTTTTACTTTTTATCCCTTTTTTTTTTAATTTTTGCAATATGAAAATAGTCTTTACATAAGTGTTTAAAATAGATTATAAAAATAGTAGTAATAGTTACATAAAGATTTAATATAAAATAAAATTGATATTTACTTGAAACAATGATATTATTTTACAATGTTATCTACATAAGTATTTAAAATACAATTATAAAATATGAGGTGAAAATGCTACTTACGTTTTAAAGAAAAGACTAAAATAGAAACAAATTAAAATTATGTTGTAGTTATTAAATAACTAAGAAACACTAAGGCTGTTATTTTTATAATTTTGCAATTTATATAAATATAAAGCTAATAAGTCGAAATTTCTATGTGTTCACTTGCAAACAACGATGCTGTCATAAATCCTGAAACGATTTTTTTAACTTTATAATTTTATCTTCTTCTTTTGTGCCTATTATATGTTTATGATTTTTATTGGATCTTTTTATTAGGAAAGTGACCGTGTGCAGTGAATGTTAGATTACAACAAACAAAAACCCAATAAAAATAAAACACGAGGTAAAGGGAATGAGATTATCCTACAAGGTCACAGTAAAAACTTAGGTAAAAAACAAAACATAGGATAAAATTCAAACAAACAGGCTTAAAAAAAAAATAAAAAAAAATAGAAACGCAAATGTGAAAAACTAGGAGTGTATAATCCAAGCCCATGACGATGGGGGACAACAATGAGATTTAGGGGTGTGTGAACCAAGAAGGAAAATTTTTTTAGTAGAACCTGGCCCAGGAATTTAACTCAACGCCCCTTGGTTCAGAAATTAGGGTTCTATTATATTGCCCCCACTTTTGCATTGAACGACCAAGACCTAGCCTCCCCTCCTTTGAACGAAACAAACAGAGAAGGGTTTGCCTCCCTGCTCGAGAGTGTTGTCGCCTCTGCTGAACTAACTTCCACCGTACCAGCCTTAGTCAGCCGCCGCGCGTCGTGTCGGAGGAAGCCGCATGCACCGCCGCGCTACACTCAGGATCTTCGCCAGCCACGGTGTCGAGCTCCTCTCCTCTCTCTATTCTGACTAGCGCGTGAGAGGGAAGCTTTCCTCTTTCTTGCCGCACGTTTCCCTCTTCATCTGGCTCAGAATCGGGGTTGAGTTTTGGGTTTAGGGGTTTAGAGGGAATATGTGGGAAAGCTCTGATGCATTTGTGAAGGGTGTGAAAATGAAAATGGTTATGTGTGTTGATGCGTTGTAGCGTGTACCAGAGGGGGCTTGGGTTTCTGTACGGTGGTTGGGCTTGTGGAAAATGAATTAGTGGCAAGAAGGTTTCACTGTGTATCTTGGTATTGTGCGTGTGGATGATGCGATGGAAAGGGTTGGGTCGGTTTGGGGATGGTGTATGAAGACGTGGTGGTGGTAGGGGAGAATAGACCGCGAATGGGGCCGGCTGGTTCCTTGTTTGCTTACGTGGAGCAGGGGAGCTATGAGCAAGATCTCTCAATAAGGACGTAGATGGAGATATTGGCGATAGAATCTCACATTGAGGCAAGTCAATGATTTTGGGCGAAGAGGAGTCAAGGTGTAGATCAAGAGGGTTTGATTAAAGATGAAATGTATTCATGTGTAGGACGATGCCAAATAAAGGAAAAATCCAACCCATAACATCATATTCAAAACAGAGCAGTAACAAGTAACATACATTACAACTAGTTTACATGATGATTGTGCAGCAAGGTGTGGGCAAGGTGCACTTACCTCTTGGAGCTCCGATTGCCTTGGTCGGCTTCGTACTTCCGGTGATGATCTCTTTCTTTTCGCTGGCTTCGTTATCTCTCTGCAAGTAAATGGATCAATCCCTCTAACGACGTGTATTCTTCTCCTTTTTTTCGGGTTGAAGATCCCCTCCTTTCGTTTTTTTTGCTTCTTCTGATATTGTGTGCTTTTAGTGGAAGACGCTGAGAAGTTTTTTTTTTCTCTGAGTGAATTGACGCTCCCCCCCCAAAACTTCCTGAGTCTCCCGATAGTGATTTAAGGAGTTCAGTATTGAATGACCTCTGTCCCCTCTGGAAGTCAGCCTTCTCTTGTTACCCCACCCGAGAGGATCCATTCTGAATCTGCGAAAGCCACCACCTTTCTCAAACGCTATTCCTCTTTGGTGTATAGTCAGTGGTAGAAACCATGGTGCCCAGGGGTTCCTATCCAGAAAAGGGAAATTGATTGCGTGTAGAGGTACACGCCGTTGTGTGTTGCAGGATAGAAAGCGTCGTAGGAAGGAAAGAGGTGAAAGAAAAGACCGCCAATCCAAAAAATTTCCAAAGAAGAAACACAGTTGATTATTAAATCTTTTCTCTTTCCTTTTTTTCTTTTTTTGGTTTGTTGTTTGTTTTTTTCTTTTGGTTTTTTTTTGTTACAACAGTTTTGAGTACAAAATATAAGAAAAGGAAAAAATAAGTAATAAAAGAAAAGAAAGGGTGAGAAATAATAGATAAAAATAAATAAAGTGAAATAAAATAAGGGACAAGTAAAAATAAAAACAATAAAATAACAAATAAAAGTATTTGAAGGAAGAAAAAATAAACGAAATAAAATAAAATAAGATAAAAGGGAAAATAAAATATAAACAAAAATATTTCCTTTTTTTCTTTCTCTATTTTTTTTTTAAAAAAAAATAAAAACAAGTAAATAAATAAATAAATAAATAAATTAATTAATATGAAATTTCTTTTTTAACTCTAGGCATTTGTAGTTAACAACCCGAACGGAATTGGGTATTGACAAACTATACTTGATATATAAATCAATTTTATATAAATAATTGCTCATAGACTTACATCATCCATAGCTAAACTAATGTAATATTCAACTCTTCTGTTCTCGACGCAAGCTCTCTGACATCTTGGCTATGCAGGTTTAATGGGACCTCAAAGCCTCTCCCAAATACATTAGCATCATATTCAACCTCCAAAGGCTTATCTGCAATGGTGTCAGCAAGTAGCTGCAATGAACGAAGAGGATTGCCCTCAGATAGAGGCATCTTCTCCTGTGCCTGCATCTGTCGTTACATGGAAAAATAAGATAAGTTTTGACATCAATAACATGTAAACTTTAAAATTGAGAAGTGTAAAGTAGAATTCCATACCAGGGGGTCAGAAACTGAATCAACTAATTGTTTAGGCTAAGCTATAAAAGACTGGAATGCATGTGCCACAGTGAAAATCTCATATGTGGGTAGAGGAACTGAGGCATCTGGTATGATAATGTCGTCTACTGAGGCCTTCACCTCATCCTCTGATAGCTCCATACCATGAACAACAGTCGCTGCCTTAAACACTGTTCCACGAGCTTCCAGCATCGTCTCGGTACCGTATAAAATGTATAGCAGACATGGACTAGCATCGTCCCTATCATCCCCTAGGATGGCTGGTGCTGAACAACTTCCTTTCCCGCTTCTCCCTGTCAGAGTAAATGATAGATTATACAAAAGATAGAAATAATTGCACATAAATATTTATTAATTTTACCTGTGGGAGGCACAACATGTTCCTATTCCTGTACAGGAGATGGCATCGGGCGCATGTCGTAGCTCTCAAACTGCTGCTGGAACATGGCGCATACCTCATTATGCAATTCATCCCTAAGCTCTGTCCTAAGCTCTGTCCTGAGCTCTGTCCTAAGCTCCTCCCTAAGGTCCGCTGGAAGCTTTTTTGTGATCTCTTGTGTCAGCCTTTGTTCTTGTGCTTCGCTGTATGCATATGAAGTCTGACGAGAAGAGCTCCCAAAATAATCTTGAATGCCTACTCTAGTTCCAGCAGCACGTACACATCCAGGGTGCTCAGGTCGTCCAATTGCAACAGTAAGAATATCCTAGTGACCCTCTAGAGTGAATTGACCGTGGGATCTCTACTCAACCAAGAAGTGTTGTAACATTACAAAACACCATTATTCTTTAAAAAGTTCAATTAAATTATTATTATTATTATATGAACAATGATAACTTACAATTCTTTCATATATTTCTCGTGCAGTGTCAGAAGAGTAGATGCCCGATGGTTTTATACGAGCCAACTTCCATTTCTCATGCTGGGAAGGTAGAGAAGGAGGTTGGGGGCTATCGCCCTCAGATGGTGGTCTAGCTTCTGCCTTTTGGTTGAGGATTTTCTCCTCAAGCTTCCTATACCCACTACGAGATAATAGGTGGGGGTTTTTATTTTGAGCACTTGTTTCTTGTGCTTTGCTTCTTTTTGCCTGTCACATATATTTAATTAATTAGTTCATATGATATATATTTGTTAATGATGAATTGAATATTATCAACTTTACAAACCTGTCATTCCTCTGTTGTCCGACTCTATACAAAGAGCCGCAAAGTCTCCTCATCAATGGCCTTATATGTATTACATTGAGACTTATTTTTTTTGTTTCCATAAATATATCTCAAGGTCAACCTACTTTTAAAATTTCGGAAGTTTTCAGCAATAGTTGATAAACGCTTATTTCTAAGTGTTGCGACACTTGGAATGTCAAATGTCAACTAAAATAAACATAATAAAGTTGTATCAGTACAAAATTATCATGTACTTAGACAAACTGTAATTCAAATGATATTAACTAACTTACCAATATATCGTTCCATATAATGTTCCGATCAACCTCGGACACATGGTCAAAAGATGGAGTAAGAATATTAATCCTGTCACGTGCCACTACTCCAAGATATGATCGGAAGTCATCTCCATTGGGGCCAGTTGCCACACTCGTGATCACGTTAACATTCACTGGTGTTCTTTCACCACTATTTTTTCTGATCAAAAGTTGTTTCATCCTGGTGGGTCCTCTAGTGGATCTGGAAGGGGGAGCCTCATCCCCTGAAGAATGTGGATAGTCAGCCATATATCTGTCAAAATAAATAACAACATGTAATATTAATGAAAGACTTATGTAATATCATACTAGTAATCATAGGAAATATTAATAAAAACTTATGTAATATTAATAAAAAACTTATACAAAAATTTGAAATTCATACATAAAGATATGGATTCATCATATGTATATTCCCTCATCATGATCTGACCGAATTGCATGTACATCGTCAACTAGAGGTTGGTCATCCAAATTTGTCGTAGTTTGAAATGAATGGTTGACAACAATAGGAATATTAATCACATTGTCTTCGTTAACTTTAATTTGTTTTTTGCCTTGAAGAGCGACATACCAATGGTCAGACGCAAGATCTTTGACATAAAAAACCTAAGATGCTTGATGTACCATGATAAACGGTTCGTCTCGGTAACCCACCTTTCGAAAATCAACCAGTGTCATACCCGATTCATCTATTTTCACACCACTCTTATTGTCAAACCACTTACATTTGAACAATGGAATAAAAAACTTGGGTTAATCAACCTCCCATATTTCTTCTATTATACCATAATATCTCATTGATCCAAGTATAGGAGATTGATCTTTTGATGGGGAAAATTGAAGCGATTCAGGTTCTAAACTGACTCCACTATTTTGTATTGTGCTTTTACCATCCAAAGTCTTCATATATATGATAACAGCCTAAAAACCGTTATTTTATACATTAATTTGATATCAAAACACAACCTTTATGACATATAATTAGCTTAGAATCTTGCAAAACACATTAGTTTGATTAAAAGAGAGTCAAAAGTGGTTTTAGAGATATTATGCTTGGTTTTACATTGTTTTGGCAGGATTTTATGAGAATTGAATGATGAAAAGGAATAAGGAAGGACTTGGAATGAAGAAAGGGCAAGAAAAGATGCAAAAGAGGAGTCACGACTACCGCTCAACGCCAATTCCAGCGCTGAGTGCCAGCTTCGTGAATCGCCCTACGCTGAGTGCAAAATTTGACTGCTGAGTGCAAAATTTGACTGCTGAGCGTCCTGCGATATTTGAGCCCACCGCTAAGCGGTGAAATGAGCACTGATCGCCTAAATTGTGGGCCTGGGCCAAAATTCTGTTATTTTTTCTGTATTATAAATAGACCCAGTGCGACCTTAGGGTTATCTTTTGGCAAACAGAGACGTCAGAGCACCTTCTTCACTCCTTGGAAGCGGCTGTTGGATGCGAGAGCTCCGAATTACCAATTCTAGGGTTTATTCTTTCATTCTTTTCATTAATTCCATCTAGTTTCACCATGTCCATGGTGAACTAAACCCATTCTTGTTGAGGAACGATGTAATTCTTTTGAAACTCTCTTATATCAAAATTCTTATTTTATTCATATGCTTGTATTATCAATAGTTGAGTTTTCTTTTCTATGGATAGAGCTTGCATCGTTTAACTCATTCGATGTCATGATCTTTGGTTTTGTCGATACGGGGAAGTACGGGGAAATCTAGAACTGATAAGAATTCTCTTGATTAGGAAATACTACCTAGGGATACGAGTAGGACGGTCAATTGCTTTAAGCTTCTGTAATTAATGCATTAGTAATTACTAGGGAGACTAGGGATAATAAACTAGTAATTATGGTAATAGGCTCTTTTCACCGAGCGGTCGAGTTTAGAGTAATTTAGAAAGTTGCCTGAACATTGATAATAAAGTGGAATTTAATAAGAAAAGTAGATATAAGAGGGTGGATTAGAATGAACTCGTAAACCCCAACGACTCCATTCATTCATATTTCTATTTGCCAATTGATCAAGCTTTGCATTTTCATGTTTAAATTTTGTTTTGCATCAACACTACAAAATTATTCTTCTTTCAAGTCTTATGTAATCAAATCACATGAACGTTTAGGCCACTAAGTCCCTTGGGAAACGATATCTGGACTTATTGTCTATTATTACTTGATACGATCTGGTACACTTGCTAGGGGCTTAATAATGGAATGTGCAATTATTGACTTTATAACCTGTACAACATACGACATCAAACTTTAAACCATTTGCAAGCCACAATAAAGTTTGAGAAGAATGTGGCTCTTTGTCAATTTCATATTTGAACCAAGACATAAATGTTTCGCTATGCTCCATCAACTGCCATTTCTCTTATTGTCTAGGATTTTTATTCTTAACAATGGCTTTATGTGCTTGCCAAAAGGGATCACCTCATATGTTTTGTTCAATATATCAAGATGCGCTGCAACAATTCTTCGCGATCTTTTGTCACCACATTCACACCTCAGATGCTTTTACTTGTAGAACATTTATTCAACCATGATGTGCGAGGAACTCTTATTGGATTCGTTGATGTCATGTAATCTGAACAAAACTCGATACTTTCTTCAGCAATATACCTTCCAATCATTGAACCTTCGGGACGATATGGATTTTTAATGTACCCTTTCAAAATCTTCATATAACGCTCAATAGGATACATCCATCTTAAGTATACCAGTCCGCACAACTTGATTTCTCTAACCAAATGAATAAGTGAATGTACCATGATGTCAAAAAAGATGGAGGGAAAAACATCTCTAGTTTACCTGCACACAAATCTAGTCATCCTGCAAAAATTGAGGCAAACCGCCCCTCACCCAAAGGGACCGCCCGGCAGTATGCTTCAAGTTGCAATACCGCCCGACGCCCTACATTATCGCCCGACGGTGCGCTAGGGTTTTGGAGAAAAACTTTTCTACAATGTCTCAATCTCCCTTCAAACACCAATTTCACAATCCAGACAAAAATTTAAGCAACTTAATTGGTCAAAGCAGTTCCTAATTCAACAATTCATGCAAAGAAATCCAAAAACCCTAATTTGTCATGTTCCTAAGCATGTTCTTCATAAAATTCCAAAATTAGAAACTAGAGAATGAAGTTGCACAACTTACTTGAGTGGCGATGCTAAATGCTTGCAAGAATCCTTTAATTGATGTTGAAAAACTTCCAAAGCACAACTCTCACCAAAAACGCCCAAATTTTAAACAAGAAATTAGGTTTTTGTGAGTGGGTGGTAAGAAAGTGTGGAAAAATCCCTTTAGAAACCCTTTTGAAGGTGAAAATTAGGTGCTAAAACTCAAGAAGACCGCTTGGCGAAATGCAAAGGAGGGGAATTAAGTGCAGAGCACCCAAAACCGTCCAACTTTTAAAGGCTCGGGCTAGGCTTCTCGCCGCCACCGCCCGACGGTAAAGTTGCACCGCCCGGCGGTGAGCGGTACTTTCTCCTCCCTTTTCTTTGCTCGCTTTTGAGTGATTCATTCCTATAGCACCTGATTTTTGCCTTCAATTTTTCACTTACAAATCTTTCCCCACTCAGATGTACATGCAAACCTTTAATGCAATAAAGACAAAGTTTAAAATCAAACAAACAATCAACTGGGCTGCCTCCCAGGTAGCGCTTGTTTAATGTCACGAGCCTGACCCAAACCTGTTTAGCACTTGTCAGTAACTGCATATCATTCCAACACCTGTCAGTAGGTGTGCCTACTTGTATCCTTCATTAGATACATGTAAAATTTTTAGCATCCCTCAGTAGATGCTACCCCAAAAAGTGTTCAAACAAACAAAGAATTACAAGTTCAAAAATAAAATAAACCTAAGCTAAAAGTAAAATGAGAAAATGATTTTCAAGAATTGGGATGACCCCAACAAGCACTCAGTAGGTGCTGTAACCCTTGATATTCTTTTCTTTTTCTTCTTTCTGCTGAATTTTTTTAAAAAATTAAGAACACCAAGCACTTGCTTCCATGTTTCAATCATAGGAACTTTGATCTCCAATTTCTTGAAGATCTCCAATTTCTTGACTTTCTTTTCCTTCCTATGATTTGTCTTTCGATGAGGAGAGGCCTTTTCATATGATCTTTTCTTCTTTCCTCTCTTCCTCTTTTTCTCACTCACTCCTCTCAACTTTCTCTTTTTCTCTTTTCTTCTTTTCTTTTTTATTTTTGCATATTTTTTTTTCTTTTTTCTCAACTACTTCATTCCCTTCCTTACTCAACCTTTTCTCCTCTATCTTTTCCTCTTTCTTCTCATAATCTCTTTCTATCTTTTCCGCATCAACAACATTTTCAACTTCAAAACTAGGGGCTTGACATTCCTCCCTACGGTTAACCTCAGTATTAACCCTAGAATTCAATATCTCATTGGAGAGACGAATCTGTATCTCTAACCTTTTATTTCTTGTTTCACTCTCTTCTTTAGAGGATAGAGAACGTTGGATAATTTGTTCCAATGTTTCGTCAATGCTGTTGATTTGCTCATTTAAAGCAAATACCTGTTGCCCTAATAGTAATTGTTGATGTGGTTCTCCTGCTTGTTCATTCCAACCTTGATCCTTGATTGAGTAAGGATCCCACTAGTGGTTGAATTTATTTTGGTATAATTGAGTGCCCATATAATCAATTCTTGTCCGAACTGCATCCTGCAACCGTTAGGCACAAAACCCTAGAGAACATTTATTAGAACAAAAATAAAAATAAACATAAAATCAAGTCAAATTCAATCAATCCACACTACTTGAAAAATTTAAACCTCGAGTCCCTGGCAGCGGCGCCAAAAACTTGTTGACTCACTGGCAAGCGTACCCGATCGTTCTAAGTAATATAATCGGTAAAACTCGATATCGTTCTTCCCTAGAGACTCGAAAGGCCTTATCTTTCGTGTGAACTAAAATCGTAAGACTTGTAGAGAGAAAAATTAATTGTGTGGAATGCAAAGACAAAAAATAAACATGCAATGTGTTGATTCAGTTGACGAGAAAGACTGTGGATGAATGAAGTTGTTGGGGTTTTACAATTTCATCTTATCCGCCCTCTCTTATCTACTCCTCTTTGTTTAAATTGCTTTGTTATCTAATTGTTATGCAAACTTTCTTGGCCTACCCTTAACCCGATCCCTCGGCGAAAAGAGCCTATTACTAATTACCGGCTTGTTATCCCTAGCCTCCCCTAGTAACTAGCAATGGATTACCGAACAGAAGCAAAAACAATTGATCGTCCTACCTCCCTATCCCTAGGTGGTATTGCTTAACCAAGGAATTACTCACCAATTCATGACATTACTGTACGTTCCCGTATCAATAGAGACAAACAACAGTTATCGAATGAGTTAAACGATAAAAGCTTTAAGCGTATATGAGAACCCATCAATTGATAATCAAAGCATATGAAAATCATATAAATAAACAAGAGTTTCAATAAAAGAGAGTTTCAAAAGATTACATTGTTCCCCCAACAACAAAAGGGTTTAGTTCACCATTGTCATGGTGAACCAAGATGAAAATAATGGAAGAATGGAAGAGCAAACCCTAGATAGGATGAAAAGGAGCCTAAGCATCCAAGAGATCTTCTCCAGAGAATGGAAATTAGGTCTGGTCGCCCTCTTCTGTCAAAAGAATGAGAAGGAAATCGCACTAGGGCTATTTATAGCTGAGGAGCGTCACAGAAAACAAGCCCAAGCCCAACAAGCAACCGCCCGACGTCACACTTATGCCGCCCGGCGGTTTGCCTCTTATCGCGCTACCGCCCAGCGTCAGGGGTCCACCGCCCGACGGTTTGCCTCTTATCGCAAAACCGCAGGCGTCCCTGCCATGGTGCCATCTCCTCACATTTGGCCGCCCAGCGGTGTATTCCTGTCGTTGGGCGGTTCCTAGACTCTTCTTTTCTTGAATTTTCTTCCTCTGTCTTGAGTCTAAGGCCTTTATCTCCACCTTCGTTCTTCATTTCCATCAAAATTGCTACAAAACAATGCAAAACAAGCATAATATCGCTAAAAAAAGCTTTTGACTCTTAACTGACTCATTTATTGAGTTTTGCTTGATTCTAAGCTCATTCTAAGCAGTAAAGGGAGTAATTTGGTCTAAAATAACATATGAAAATAACGGTTTTTCAACCGCTATCAATCGTGATAACCCACATTTTGGACACTTTGTCCAAAATTCAAACTCTTACCTATATAAAATGCAGTTATTGGGACAAACATGTATCCTTTTTACTCCATACCCATTGGACAAAGAATTTTCTTCGCATCATAATTACGAGTGGGTATTGTATTTCCATCTGGCAGCATTTCATTCAACAACGTCAACAATTATGTAAAACTCTTATCAGTCCATCCATTGCTTGCCTTTAAATTCTTGAGCTTTAACACCGCTGACAAACATGTGAACTTAGTTGAACCAACATACAAAGGTGTTTCTGCATCAGTCGACATCGTCTCATACACATGAGCTTTGGCAAAATTTTCTGCGCCAACATCGCGGATCATGTCCTCTAATTTATCTTCATCCGGTAGATCTTCTTCCATGGCGGAATCAATAAGATTTTCAGTTTGGGAGTCAGTCGGAAAGTGAATTTCTTCGCCGTGCCATATCCATGTTGTATAGCATCTTAGGAAACCATCACATATAAGATGTTCTCTAATTTGGTTTGCGTTCAACTTTCTCCCATTCAAACAATTCACACAAGGACATCTAGACAACCACGGTCTATTCCTTGATGCTCAACTGCCCATTTATTGCAGGTGTGCCACGTGGGAGACGTCAGAGGGGTCTTATGCCACGGTTCTAGGAGGAACCGCGGTCTATTCATGTGTAGACCGCAGTTCATCAAAGAACAATGACCTATAAGTTAGAGTTATTTTCAAAAATTTCACCGCGCAATATTATGCTTTGGTTTATGATGAACCAATGCACAATGTGCGCTGTAAAAACTCTATTTTTTACTAGTGTAATAGAAGACGAGGTAATAAAAAATAAACCCTAACTCAGGCTATTTAACTCAGGTTTATTTTTTTTTTGTATATGAAAATTAAATGTGAGGAAAAAGGGATGAGGAGAGCATCTTAGAAAAACAAAGTTGTTGGCTATTGAAATAAAATAAGACCAAAAGAAGTATCTTCAACTCTTAATGTTGCAACAAACTTGAGCTACAACAAATAATAGGTTGCTAAATGTACAACCAAATGATCTTTAATGGGATTTACTATGTCTAAAGCTGCCACACTTATTTTTTATGTTAGGCCAGATTGTAATATGTTAATACAAATAATCTAAAGCATTGGTAGCAACATCTTAAAGGATGATCTTGCACATCAATGATTTAACTCAATATTTTGTATTCTCATCCTATGTTTCATGTATGTAACAATAATAGACTATATGGTATAAGATAGAGATATTTTGATATCAAATGTAAATGTTTTAATCATGCTTATAGAGACCTAAAGTAGATAACAATGTATTTTGTATAAGGGTTAGAGCACGCTAAGTTTCAATTATATATAATATACATACTTTACTGATAAAAAAAGACTAACTACTATTTAGCATAATCTTTTTCTTGTTAGCATCGACTTTTGGCCAATATTAAATACCTATATTGTTATGATGTGTTTAACTTGTTGTGATTGGAAACCATTTCTCAATACCATTAAGTTTAGGGATCCTACTTAATTATGTTCTAAAAGAGTTTACCTAATTAGTATATTGCTTGAAAAGCTTTGTTTCAAAATTTATTGAGATAAAATTGAAAAAAAATATTCAATGTATCATCTTTGTTTATAATGAATGCTAAACCTAATTCCTTATGTTGTTATGTTTTTTATTATTACAACACATGTTTTATTTTTTATGATGAAAATACATTTGTTTCCATGATTGCAACATAATATTCATTGAACAGGTTGATTTCATACTTGCTATAATCATACATGTGTTTACATCTACTGTATGCATACTCATATTTTAATATGTTAAACCACTTTCACAATGCATTATATGTATGAAGTAATCGATTACAGTGATTATGTAATCAATTAGGTTCATCAAATAGCTAATACTTAGACTGTGGCAAGCTACAAGTTTTAACCGATTACATTATATGTTTAGTCGATTAAAATTCGTACCGTTGCAAAACACCTGTTTGCAATGTGCTGTGATGAGTGATGTAAAGAAAAAGTTTTCAAAATTGTCTAACTGTAGTACTCAACCGATTACATTGTTTTTGTAATCGATTAAGTCGGTTAAACATTGAAAATTGTTTTGATGATAAGTCTTAATTGTCATAACGGTCATATTTTCATATGTTCAGACTTACATGTTATGCGCAATCAATTATATTAAATGCTTAATCAGTTAAATCTGTTCTAATGTAATTCTCGTGTAACTCTGTTAAAAGTGTAACCGATTACATTGTTTTCGTAATCGATTAAAACGCGTCTGACATGAGAAAGTTTATATAATGACGCACTGCACTCTACATTAACAACTTTTAATCATTTGAACTTTTAAATCTGATATTAGTGAGTCAAGAAAAGAATTGCAAGTGTGTTGGTTTCTCCAAGAATCAAGACACAAAAGATTTAAAGGTTTTGAAGGAGATCATTGGACCTTTATTTGTTGATCAAACTATTGCACATTAAGGTGTTTTCTTTGCTGATCAGAAATCTGTTTACAATCTTGGATTATGGTTTCCCTACTGCGTGTGGCTACGAAGAAGAACGTGTGGTCTTGTGACTATGAGAAAGGTCTCAAAGGGGTACTGCAGATAAGAGGATTGTTCTTTCTGCAGGATTGTTGTCTATATTAGATTTGTAAGTTAGTAAGGAGACAACATTTGAGAGTGTGCTCCGTAAGTCTTACTGTATTAACTCAAATCTTTATAGTGCATAGGCTTTCAATCTAATTTTTGAGATTGTTGATAGGGGAGTACAGGATTAGTTGAACCCACAATCTCTATAATATCTGTTTTTGATGATGACAACATATAGTTAATAAAAACACATGTGTATGTACTGTGTTATATGTGTTACATGACTGTGAACATATTATGTTGATCATTGCATATTGTTATACTTGAAATGTGATTCTGTTTGTGTATGCATAGTATGAGTTTTTAGAAATGAAAAACCATATGCACTAAGCATATCTGTATGATCAAATTGATTAGAATGATGAGTTAATCAATTAAGGTCATCAGACAGCTGAAGCTTTTAAACTGTGACAAAACAACAAGTTTTAAGTCGATTACGTTAGTGGTTAAATCGATTAAAACTCATGTTTGCACAAATATTTTTCAAGTGTGCTATGATGTATTTTGAGAAGAAAAGTTTTCAAAAATATGTTAAGTGTTACTACTTAATCGATTGCATGCATCTTGTATTCAATTAAGTTGGTTAATGTTTTAAAAATTGTTTCAATGCTTGACATAACTGTCACAACAGTCATATTTTTAAATATGTTGACCAAAGATTTATTGCAAATCAATTACATTAATTGAGCATTCAATTAATGGCTTTGACTGCAATTATTCTATTATAATTGTGAAATGTATTCAATTAGATTAATAGCATAATTGATTAAAATGCGTCAGATATGACTTGATTTGAATTTTGTAAGACAATTGAGATTTACAATTTTCATATATGTTTCAGATTAAAGACTTGAGTTTTACAGAAGAGAGAAAAGCTCCAAGAACCAAGAATTACCGTGGTGATCAAAGTCTTGAAGGTTTCTTGTGAAGCAAGATTGTCTGATTCATAATGTTTGATCGTTCTGCACATAGAAGGTGCATACTGCGTGATCAAGAGATGTTGTAATTGCTGAGAGTTGTTGTTTCCCTGTGAGGGGGATCTCAAAGTGTTGACTGCAAGAGAGGATTGTTCTTACTGCTAGTGTGTTTTTGTTTCTACCTATATTACATTAGTGAGTTAGAGAGATGATTTACATTTTGACGTGGAAGGACACTAAAAACTCATATCTTTATATATAGTGCGTTAGCTTCCATCTCGAGTTGAGTGGAAGGACACTAGATGTAGGCAGTATTGGTTGAACCAATATAAAACACAATGTTTGAATTTTCTTATCCTTTCTGTCTGCATTAAATCGATTATACTTGCATTCAAATATGCTTACTATTACATTGCATACACGTTTTACTTGCAATTCAAGAAAAGTTTAAAGGCTTACAGTTTTGTGAAAAACATGTTAAAAGCAATCATTTTTACACATCACCAATTCACCCCGCCTCTTGGTGTGAGAAACGAAGCACTTCTTTTTTTAACAATTGGCACCAGAGCTGGTTTTCATAAGATATTTGAAAAATAAATCAGTTAACCTTTTTGTATAATCGATTATTCGATCCTGTGATGGCCTTTGTTTCAAACATTTAGTGAAGGTGCATAAACAAATAGACCACCTCTATTTGCTGGTGAAAATTATGCTTTCTAGAAAATAAGAATGCAATTTTTTCTTAAATCAGTGGATAAAGGTGTATGGGTTTCAACACTCAATGGTCCATTTGAACTCACTTATGTTGTGAATGGAAAAACTGTTTTAAAAAATTTTTCTAAGTGGACTCAAGATGAGAACTGAAGAGCACAATATGACGTGAAAGCTCTTAATGTAATTACTTCAGCTCTAATAATGGATGAGTTTTTCAAGGTCTCTCAATGTAAGACAACAAAGGAAATGTGGGAGGTCCTTGAAGTTACACACGAGGGAACAAACGAAGTAAAGCGTGCCAGAAAGAATTCTTTGATACAGGAATATGAATTGTTTAGGCTGAAAGCCGAAGAAACGATGTACAGAAGAGGTTCACACACATTGTCAACCGATTATTATATGTATAATCGATTAAAACTCGTACCTTTACAAAACACCTATTTGCAATGTGCTGTGATGAGTCTTGTAAAGAAAAAGTTTTCAAAATTGTCTAAGTGTACTACTTGATGAAACACCTATTTACGTAATTGATTAAGTCTGGTAAACATTGAAAATTGTTTTGATGATAAGTCTTAACTACCATAACAGTCATACTTTCATATGTTTTAACTTACATGTTATGTGCAATCGATTACATTAAAAGTTTAATCAGTTAAAAGTGTAACCGATTACATTATTTTTGTAATCTATTAAAACGCGTCTGACATGAAAAAATTTATATAATGACGCACTGTACTCTGCATTAACAACTTTTGATCATTTGAACTTTTAAATCTGATATTAGGGAGTCAAGAATAGAATTCTAGGTGTGCTGGTTTCTCCAAGAATCAAGACACAAAAATATTTGAGGATTTTGAAGGATTCTTGAAGGAGATAATTGGACTTTTATTGGCTGATCAAACTACTACACATTAAGGTGTTTTATTTCCTGATCAGAAATCTGTTTACAATCTTGGATTGTGGTTTCCCTGTGCGTGTGGTCAGGAAGAAGAACGTGTGGTTCTTGTGACTTTGAGAAGGGTCTCAAAGGGGTAGTACAGATAAGAGGATCGTTCTTTCTGCAGGGTTGTTGTCTATATTAGATTTGTGAGTTAGTAAGGAGATTACTTTTGCGAGTGTGCTCTGTAAGTCTTGTTGTATTAACTCAAATCTTTATATTGCATTGGCTTTCAATGTAATGTTGATTGAAAGGACACTGGATGTAGATATTAAGGCCGAACTAGTATAAAAAGTTATGTTTGTTTTCTATCCTTATCTCTTTACTTTCATTGTTTTGTTTAATTACTTACATTTTTAGATAATATTAAAGATCATTCAAAGTTTCCAAAATAATAAAAAAAGAAAACGTTTTTATTCTTTACCAATTCACCTCCCGGCGAGGAAACATACCTAACTTTTCGTAAGTTATTAACTTATACCCACATAATATATAATAAGAATATATTCAACCAGAGCTTTTTATTTGTTGGTTTCATAATATTTTTGTTTTCAATTTCTATCGAAATTATTCAACATGGTTTCTCAATTATTTATAATATAGTTCTTATTTTTGTTAAAACGAGTCAACATAGTTTATTTTGTTAAATTAATGCTTACACCGTTTAGATAGTGACTATGTCTTATTATAAATGGCACATAGCATTGTGTAAGTCCAATCACCTTGGTATCACATTAATTAGATAAATCCAATTACATTGATAAGAAGTCATCACTTATATGGTCACTTTCTAAACAATGTCAATATCAATTTAATAGAATACATCACTCTAATTTTCTTTAAGAAATGAAAAAATTGAGAGAACATAAATTAAATAACTCCTACAAAAATTAGAACAAAAGACTATTAAACCATTTATATATCTTCGATTAAAAGCACAAAAAGTAAAGTTTGCACTTGTTGCTGGATACAAAGTTGTACAGAATCAAACATCCGAAGCTAAGTGTTTTATCTCTAAATCTGTTGAATTTTCTTGTCCTGCAAACCATTGCACTGTGCGTTGAGCAATTGTCAACCAAATCCTCCTCATCCTCTCTTCTCTCTCGTTATTCCCACTTGATGCCTCACCTGGTTCCATTCTATTCTGCTTGCATATGTCTATCAACCTTGGAACATGAGCAATATCAGACATAGATCTCTTCTGAGCTATATTCAATAACGTAAATGAACTTTCATCCTCGTTGAAAATAGAGGAAAGGCTCGGATTTCCGCAAAAATATTCATTAGAGGGAGAGAATCTTCCAATTGAAACATGATGAATCATCTCACTCTTCAATGATAACATGTCCGAAGAGTTAAGATCACTCCACCTGCTTCTTCTAACAACATCAGAGACAACAATTTTGTGATAGAACTTGTGCACGTGTGTCCCATTTGTTCCACAAACCTCTTGGTCAACGAGAAGCTTTTTCTTGTTGTTCCAACCCAAATTCCAAAACCTGCTTCCGATGTTAAACCTTGATGATGATGATGAGCCTTGATGGGAAGAAGGTTCCCTGTGAACAAAGATTTCAAGGTTAGTGTCCTCGGTTAAATTTGAAGGAACTCTTAGGGACCTTGAACTGATTGAGTAGGTGAAGTTCTTGATGTCTAAGGGGTCAATATTATTCCTGCAAAGAGGGCATGTAGAGTGACTTTCTAACCACTTGTCAATGCAATTCATGTGGAAAGCATGTTTGCACTTTGGCAAGAGCCTAAGCATCTCAGTGTCCTCAAACTGTGACAAGCAAACTGTGCATTCTAGGCCTTGTTTGGACCCCTTTAGGGAAGAGAACATGAAAAATGGGAGTGCTTCAATCACTTTTTGGTCTATCCCTGAACGTCTTGATCTTGATTGTGTTTGTTCTTGAAAATTTGGTGAATCAGGGCTCCTTCTATTGGTAAGTTCAAGAGGGATGCTTCTGCGGAACCTTATGTAGACAAGTAAGAGAAATGATATAGTGAACAATATTGAGAGGGCCACTATTACAACCATCTTGCTTGGACGAACAGGTTGAGGAAGATCTTGCATGCTATCTGCGTCATTGTTTTGTGCTTCAACATTAGAAATGAAAAAAAGAACCGTCATGATGAACACCAGAAAATGGTTCTTGAAAGGCATGTTCATGAAAATTTTGATCATGCCACTAGTGATTCTCTGGTTTTGTTACGTTTCCCTGATATAAACATATCTGGATGGAAATGCATAGCAAATCATATTTAGAGCTATATCTATCTGTATCTGATGAATGCAGACAATGAGAAAGTTTTCAATCTCGGCTTTTAATTAGTTTCAGTCCCCAACTTGCAAGGTTCATCTGTTTGTTGGTTTATGCAATGAGGCATCAAAAATTAATTAAGAATATCTTGAGATCAGTGACGACAAAAGGGTACATCATCCTGCAACTGTGACTGATGGAAAATATAGAAATTTATGTATAAGATTGAAGTTAAGAATGTGACGGATCGCAATATGATATTTTCCTTTTTCATACTTATTATTATTTGTTTTTCTATATCTCTTGTTCTTTTCTTTTTCATGCATAAATTATCACAGTTTCCTTTGTCTTCTATTTTTTTAAAACGTATATTCTGTCTCTCTTGTTTTACACCAAAAAAAAAATAGTGATAAGTATTCAACTAAATATGTATTGTTAGGTAGATTTCTATATCACAACCACTAATAGTATCGTTTACTTTTCTATTTGAATGATCTACTTGCATGAGATTCAACTTTTTTTTAATAATCTACTCTATAGGTCGAGTTGTAAGGTTTGACGCTACTTAAAATACCTTTGTGCCATGTCAAGCCAAGTTTTCAGAGGGGTAGCTCTGGAAGTGTGGGCACGCCTCCATAAACAACAAAGGAAGTCTAGAAACCCTTTTTTGATACAAAATTATAGGTTTAACAAGTTTTATTTTGGGTTTAATAATTTATTGTGGTGTCCGTGAGATGCGCCTTCGGAAGAAAAAAAGTAAACGAAGAGAACTTTTATTACGAAAATAATCTATTTTAATTGATCAAAATCTTCTAATGAAATTTTACAAAATTGCCACGCATACGCAAATAAGTTAAGTTTACAAGGTTCTACGTTCTTACCTCAAAATTGCAATAGCAACATATCATAGACTTATTGGATACGGTGTTCAAACACCTTATAAAAAAAAATATGATATTAAGGTGTATGTAGATGAAATAGCGGTAAAGTGTCTCATCCTTAACGAACATTTCCAAAACCTTTTCATGGTAATGAGTGTAAAACTTGCGTCTTAATCTAGAAAAGTACATATTTGGAGTAAATGAAGGTAAGTTTTTGTGATTCATATTGACGGAAGAGGGATCGAGGCAAAATCTTAGAAATGTCAGGTTATGATTGATTTGAGGAACTACAATAATATTAAAGAGATACAACAACTAATAGGAAGGTTGGTGACTATCTCCATTTCCTCCCAAAGATAGTTGACAAAATCAGACCAATAATAAAATAACTGAAGAAGTCTACCAAGTTTTTGTTTAGGATTGACAGTTATAAGACTAGTTCGAGTAGGTTGAGCAAATCTTGACATTCTCGCCAATCCTATACAAGCTAGATATTACTGGACATTGGTCTACAAAATGGCTACTACAAATGCCATCAATGCAGCTCTTTTTCAGGAGACTTATAATGAGAAAAAAATCATATACTTCATAAGTAGGACTATTTAAGATGCCGAAACAATATACCAGATGGTGGAGAAAGTGGTGTTATCCCTTGTAACCACAATAGAAGGCTGACACCCTATTTCCAAAGCCATATTGTAGTCATCAAAATCGACTACTCAATACAAAACATCATGTAAAAGTCAAACCTCGAAGGAAGGATGTCGTCGTGGTCTGTTGAATTGTCAAAATTTAACATTCAATATGAGCAGAGAGGGTCGCTAAAAGCATAATGTTTAGCAGATTTTGCTAGTGAACTATAAGGAGAAATAATGGTGGACTTTATACATAGAAGGTTCTTCTAATCCTAAGGAGGCAAGACTAGCATAGTCTATGAAGGACCAAATTATTTGAATGGAAGGTCCTGATATAACTAAAGCAAGATAGGGGCAGAGGTGGGGGGTATTGGATGAGTGAATTAGTTTGTAGTTGAAAACTTAACTTTCTAAATCATTTTATCAATTCAAAAATTGATTTCATAATCAAACACAACTCAATTACAAATGTTAGAGTTATTGTAGCATATTTTTGCAACTTATAACTTGCAATGTAAAAGAGATTAAGGATAAAGAAACTTTCATAAGATTTTTATACTGGTTCAGATAAAAATAGATTCTACATTGATGGATGTCGCACCCTATGCAAAATTTAATGTGCATAAAAGAATGCAGTATAGACTAGGAAGTGACTCCTAGGTCGTCTCTCAAGGACCAAATGTGGTTCGAGAATTAGGTCAGACACGAAGTGGGGGGGGTTGTTGAAAAGTTTGTGAATGCGGATAAACAAAATCAAAACACGAATGCAAACAACAATGTAAACACAAATGTAACCAGAAATGGAAACAAAAATGTAAAAACGGAATGTGAAAACGGTTGGTCATTAACTCAATCACTATGCTTCCTATCCTAGATTAACGACAAGTACACACTACTCTAATCCAAATCCAACACGAATCACCCAACTAAGTGAAGGCTAATTTGGTCTTCAGAATTGCAAAGTAAGCGAATGCAATGCTCAAATCCAATCAGTCATCCACCATGCATTGTAATCAACTAAGCGAAGATTAAACATTGATTAGGCAACTAAGCGAAGATTAAACACTGATTAGGCAACTAAGCGTATACCTAATCGCAGACACACAACAAATTAGATATTAAGCTAAATCTGAGCAGTAGTATGACAATTAAAATGCAAGAGAATCTCAAGGAAACAAAATAATATTGCTAATGACCAATTCGACTAATCTAAGCTAACATCACAATTAAATTAACAAAATAAAAAATAAAAGGCAGCATTAAAGTGAAGATTAAAATTACATAAAAAAAATGAGTCAATAATAAAAAAATGAAAAAAAAAGAAAAAAAATTATTGGCAATTAATTTCACGCATTCCCGTTAAGACAAATGAAGAAGCGAAAATTCTAGTGAATAAAAACTCCATCCAAACGATGATGGAGTAAGCAAGTACGATTATGAGTGCAAATCCATAAACACATGTTGCAACCAGCATTGAGAACATCCGTGCAGCGAAAATAAACTTCAAGGAATGCATATATGCGTCAGCCAGTAAACGAGAAGCACAAGACAGTTGAAAATAAAAATATTCAATGTAAAAATGGTGGAGTAAAATTGGAATGCGTGAACAGTAAAATAATATGGATTAGTGAACTACTTCAAACTGAATGCTTTTAATATATATATTGCAAGAAATAACTTCGGTCCATGCTTGAAGAAAAGAAACAAAATCCGTGTGTGTTTGACTTTTATCAAAAGAAATGGAAAAGTGTTTTATCCTCCCTAGAAAAACCAGCCAACGTGTGTGCCTCCAGCTCCCTCAATCAACGTCCCCTTCCATGTTGAATGACCATGTGCCACTAAAAGTGAAGAGTGGCGGCTGTAATGTAATAATCCCCTAGGGTTGTGTGCCTCTGCTATGTCTTCTTCGGACATTCCCCTGGGCCCTCCACTGGAAAAAATCTTTTCCTTTGTCCAAATGGAAATTTTTTTCTAGTGCACCCCTCAAAATTGGATGCTGCCCGTGAATGTTGGTGTTGGACGTGCAGACTCCTTAGCTACTGTTGGATGCGTGAGCTGCTGGATGAAAAAGCATTGGGCCGTGACCGTGATGCTATCCAGCTGCTGTGTGTGGAGATTTCTCAACTTGTTGTTGGACCGTGGAAAGACTGAACCTGTTGCACCCCCTTCAAGGCTGTACACATGTAGGTGCTGGACCGAGTGAGGGCTAATTCCTTTGGTGCCACACTTTTCTCTCCAAGCACACCTCAAGCTCTTCAAATGTGCAGGCCTTGAATGTTGTGTGACGTGCTGCAGCCTTCGAAAGCTAGACGTGCTTGTTAATTGTTCATGGGCCGTGGACTATTTCTCCAAAATTCATTGCTCATGCCTAATGCTGGATGCTGGACCTGCAGGAAGATGTGCAGCCATTTTATATGATGTTCAACTCTTCAATTCCTTGTTGGACCATGGTGTATTTTTTTCTTCAGCCCGTGATAGCATGCTTGTGCATGTGGGCATCTCCAACTTAGACGCTTATGGGCCGTGAGGGTAGCCGTATGTGCTCTCACTTTAATTTAATGTAGCATGCTTCTTTTTAGTTCAAAGAAAAGGTCCGCTTGTGACATGCTCTTTCTAGGACGTGGCAGCGACTTCTTGAAGGACCGTGGTAGCTCCTGAATGAAGCCTCCCATCACGCCTATTGCTGGACCACAACCTGCTGGATGGGTGAAGGCTTAGTATTCCAGCCCAAGTCGTGACACATTGCAAGCTACTTGAATACATGGCCCATTTGCTTTTAATTGAAATCAGGACATCACCTTCACATCCATGAAATCAGCCCTCTCTTTTCTCCAAGTAAATAAATTACCACTTGTACCTCCAAATATGAAATTCACACCTCCTCTCTCATTTTAGCTTAAAATAAAATTGATGTGGCATTTCTCTTTAAGTCCCAAAATATTAACCAATACTTTCCCTACAATTAATAATGTAAATAATTAGTCTCAGATAATTCAAATTAATTAAAATAGGAATTTCTGATCAAATTAAGCACAATTAGGAAAAACGGGGAAATACCAGACATTTAAGCCCAATTCCCTAATTAATTATAGCACAATAAACTAAGTGAAGTCAAGAAAATATTGACTCATCATACATCCAGTTGCAATCACCTCAGCTAAAGGGATCACTTATAATTGACTCATCATACTATCTTGAACTTGTAATTAACACTACGAATCACAAGTGAAATATGCAAAATCACAGTCAGGATGGTTGAAAACTTCACTTTCTAAAACTTTTTACCAAGTCAAAAACTGATTTTATAATCAAACACAATTCAATTACAGATTTCAGAGTGATCGTAGCAAATTTATAAACTTATAACTTGCAATGTAAAAGAGATTAAGGATAAAGAAATTTTCACAATGATTTTTATACTACTTCAAATCAAAACAGATCCTACATTCAGTTGCAATGACCTCAGCTAAGATGATCCCTAGTGACTATCTTGAACTTGAAATTACAACTACTAATCACAAGTGAAGCATGCAAAATCACAATCAAGATAAACAAACACACCTTATTTGCAATACCATAGAGAATCATAATCCTCTTCTTTTGAATCCACAAGAGAAGAAAACACCTTCATTGAATTACCATAAAGGATGATACCACCCTCTTTGATATACCACAAAGAATGAACCAACACCTCTGTGCAAATACCATAAAGATGAAAACAGAAAAGCCAAACAAATACAACCACCTTCCTTGAAATACACAAGGAATGAAAAAACACACCTCCATTGAATAACTTATAAGAGATGAAAGAAAACTTATGTTAACTAACCTTTAAGGGATGAATCCAAGCTTTGAGTCACAACAACACCACCACCCTATAAAAAAAGTCTTACTTTGAGAGTTTTCAAAAACCAAATCTTAGAAAACAAAATTAAAAGCTCAAAAATGTCTTCAAAAGTGTTTATAATGTTGTAAGAGTGTTTGCACAAGTTCTATTATGCTTTATGAAGGTCATATAAGAGCCTTGAATCACCTTTTTGTATGAAAACCAAGATATATACATTGTAGATAAAGTTTCCCCCTTCCAAGTTCGAAAATGTTCCAAACCTTAATGACATGAAAAGGCGGATATGTTTAATTACCCTAGAATAGTAGAGCTTGCGATTATAGATTAACACCCTCCAAAAAAAGCAGCCGACATGAGCATAAACCCAACAATAAAGGAGTAATGCACAACCCCACGAACTTGGTATCTCGCGATTGTGATCAAAACCTCACACTATAAGATATATCCCAACTATTGTACGGGGTTGTGCTAACCATAGCTTATGACCATGAGAAAGATTGTCCAAGGGTTATCATTATCACCATTTCCAACTGACGAGTGCACAATGCTTGAGTTCAGAAATAACTCAATGTCCCAATGCCCGAGTTTAAGAGTAACTCAACATTCAAGTGCCTAAATAAAGTATAAACTCAGTGTTCCATTGCTCGAGTATAGGCGTAACTTGATGTTCTAATGCTTGACGATCTAGAGCCCGAGTACATGAATAACTCAACATTCTAGTGTCGAGTACATGAATTACCTAGCGTTCCAATGCTCGAGTGCAAGAGTAACTTGAGGTGACAATACTGAAGTATTGAGGCAAGATCAGCTTGACATTCCAATACTAGAGTACATGACCAATTTGGTGTTTCAAAACCCCAGTATAGGAAAAGCTTAACATTGACACTATTGTTGATCGAAACCCATCTATAGAGCTTGATGGAGATCCATCCAATAAGCTACAACTCTACCCACAGCTAGGAGATTGGAAGAATAAGGGTTTCATAGAACTCTACTTTTATAGAGGATAATTTACTTGCTTTTCTTCCTTTCTCTTAAGCTTTGAAAATATGTACATATGTCTTTTTTAAGGCCTTGTATTTGGGACAAGGTTTTGTTTGGCTTTTTTTGTGTCAACATGAACCTCATGGGCTATTTTTGAGTTCAATATAAGCTTGTTGGGTGGGAGGAGAAAATTGAAGGTGTTTTGGGCTTGCTTGGGCCATAAAGTAACTTCTAGAATTTGGAGAAGGCTCTCATGCATTGTATCTAGTCACATTCAAAGGAGAAGGCTCCCAAACATTGCACCTAGTCAAGGAAGATTCAAGAAGCTTTTAAATTTCAATATATTTCTCTTTGGTTCATGTATTTAAGTTCCTTATTTTTTAAGTTTTTCAGTCACTCCTTCTCCTATAAAGTAGTGCTCAACCCTTTATAAAAGATGTTGAGATTGTTGATAGGGGGAGCACAAGTTTAGCTGAACCCACAATCTTAGTGATATCTGTGTTTTTGATGATGACAACACATAGTTAATAAAAACACATGTGTATGTACTATGTTACATGTTACATGCTTACTGTGTTATATTTGTACAAGCATGTCTACGAACAGATTGTGTTGATCAATTAATGTGTAACACTATGATTGATTACGGTGTTGTATTTGTACAAGCATGTCTGTGAGCATATTGTGTTGATCAATGCATAACACTGTGATTGATATGTGATTTTACTTGTTTATACATAATATAAGGTTTCGGAAATGAAAAACCAGAAGCACTATGTTTGAATTTTAAAGTGTGGCAAAACAACAAGTTTTAAGTCGATTACATTATTGGTGAAATGGATTAAAACTTGGGTGTTTGCACATATCTTTTTCAAGTGCGCTGTGAAGAATTTTGAGAAGAAAAGTTTTCAAAAATGTGCTAAGTGTTTCTACTTAATCGATTGCGTGCAACTTGTATTCGACTAAGTTTGTTATTGATTTGAAAACTGTTTAAATGCTTGACATAACTGTCACAACGGTCATATTTTTTAATACATTGACTAAGCATTTATTAGAAATCGATTACATTAATTGCGCTTTCAATTAATGTATTTGACTACTATTATTCTGTTATAACTGTGAAATGTATTCGACTAGATTAATAGTGTAATCGATTAAAATGCGTCTGATTTGTGTTATACTATATACTGACGCATGACTTGATTTCTGTAAGAAGAATTGATCTTTACACTTTCATATCTTTTCAGTGTGCTCTTTGATATCTTACAAAAGAGAGAAAAGCTCCAAGAGCCAAGAACTATCATGGTGATTAAAGTCTTGAAGGTTTCTTGCACAACAAGGTTGATTGTTTTGGAAACGTCTAATCGTTTTGCATATGAAGGTGCTTTCTACGTGATCATGAATAACTTTGGCAAACGCTTAAAGTTACTGGCATTCCCTGTGGTGTATACAGGAAGAAGAACAAGGTTCTTGACTTTGGGGGTGTCTCAAAGGGGTTGATAGCAAAAGAGAATTGTTCTTGCTGCGTGTTTGTTTTTTGTATCACCTATATTAGATTAGTGGGTTAGAGAGGTGTTTTACATTTTGATGTGAGGTTTCTGTAAAAACAAAAACCTTGGTATAAAAACTCAGATCTCTATAGTGCATTGACTTCTATCTTAGGTTGAGTGAAAGGACATTGGATGTAGGCAGGTTAACCGAACTAGTATGAAAAGCAGTGTTTGAATTCTCTTATCCCATTTCTCTGCATTTAGTCGATTACACTGATATGGCATTGAAATACGTTTACTGTTTCATTGAATACAAATTTATTTACGATTCAAGAAAAGTTCACAAAGACATCTAGTTTTGCGAAAAAGATTTGAAAAGCAAACATTTTTACACATCACCAATTCACCCCCTCTTGGTGTGTGAAACAAAACACTTCTTTTTTAACAAAAGAGAACTTGGAAATATATTTTAGAGAGTTTATGTCAAAATTTCATCTTCTCTTCTTATAAGTTCACTTAAGATAGGATTTTATCAAGACTTCTCCTTACCCTTTCTTGTTGGTTGGCCTAACCTCCTTCAAGAAGCATATGAAGACTACACACACCAATTCTTTCATCAAATCATGGCTTATGGTCATCTTTCTTCATGTCCATGAATACTTCATCTAGTTGCTTGAAGAGCTTTCCATCAATTATGATGGTAAAGCTCGATGGGACATTCTTGAGCCACCAGTTTGTGTTAGGAAAGCAGTAGTCAAGGGCAACCCAATGAACTCAAAGAGATAACCGAGATATCAAATTTAGTGAAATAGTCATGCAAGAAAAGTAGTGGCTAAGCAGATAATAATCCAACATTACAATACCCTGATTCAAGAAAGAACGTTCTAGAAAATGAAGAAAGCTTAACGATACTCAAGACTTTAAGTTGAAGGAAAGATTGTAGCCAACTGGGGCAGATTATATCGTATTACAAACCCCTTTGAAACGGAGCCTACAAAGCCAAAATAACTTAATGGAAAACTGATCAACGAGGTCACCTTAAGACAAATCTCAAAACGAAATGAGTATGAGGACAAAAGTTTATTTATAGAATGCCTAAGATGACAATGCCTAAGACAACACAAAGGCAAACATTTGCTAAAAAGGTGCCTAAGACTACACATACTAGAATGACAACTTATTAAAAGCTCAACAATGTTCGCTAACTTAAAGTAAAATACCAACGGGCGATGACAAGCAATCACTATTATGTTTTGGATATTTTGTATTCCCTTATCTATTTTGTTATTTATTCATGATTCTTCATGCTAACAATAATTGCATCTAGAGATGAGCCATGATCGCACGTTGCAAAACATTGCAAAAAGTAACCATAAAGCAAGAAAGCTAAAGCAAAGAAAGTTGAAGGACTAAAAGACTTGTAAGAGGAAAGAAGGCATCAATCACAAGGGAGGTTTCCTTCCCTAGGCTCCTCTTCTAAACGCACAAGGACAAATATCCACTATCAGAAAGCCTGCCTAAGATGGAAGCATATATAAAACCTACTCTGACAACGCACAAGTCTACCTAAGACGATAGCACAAGTTAAAGTTTGCTTGAGACAAGAACATATAGAAAGCCTACCTAAGTTGGTAGCACAAGTTAAAGTTTGCTCATCAGCATGTGAGCTTACCTAAGACGGTAGCATCAATTAACGCTTGCTTGAGATGACATCACATACAAATTTTACCAAAGTTGGTAGCATAAGTTAAAGGTTGTCTCGATAACACATGAGCCTACCTAAGATTGTACCACGAGTTAAAGTCTGCCTCATCAGTAGATGAACATCCCTAAGTTGATAACACAAGTTAAAGCTTGCTTCAACAACAAATAAAAATCTTGTTGAAGACGACAACACATGTAAAACAACACAAAGTGTACCTAAGACAACAATTCAAAAGGTCTAAAATGGCACTTATGTTAATAAGTCGACCACAACTTGA